>JAJOOS010000246.1:0-117445 GCA_029582725.1 Solanum chiquidenum
CGCGTGCACTTGTTAAAAAGACTTCTAAACGAAAGAATTATCAATGCATGCAAAACACTATTCAAGAATTGCTTATTTACTATTCATACTTTGTTAATAGCTCATGGTTCCCACAACCCTAGTTGTGGAGTTTAGTTACCCATAATCATATGAACATAATTCGTGGTTTTAGATGAAAGAATGATGAACTTACGAAAGAAGAATAATAAACCCAGAATTTCAACTCGAATTTCAATACCAAAAATCTTCAAAACGAACTTAGGAAATTAATAATTGCTAAAGTTGCAAGGTAATCTCCCAAGTCAAGAACTAGAGTAGAATAATAATGTCTAACCCCTAAAAATGAGTTTTACATGCCTATTTATAGAAAACAAGTCCTAAATAAAAAGGGAAACAAAATAAGGAAAGTTTCGTTCAGGCACGCGTCTTCAATCCACGACACTGACTCACGGACCGTCAATGGATCTACGGTCCATGAGTCCCTTCCGTCATCCCAGCCTTGGAAAATATTTCAGCTTCCAAAATCCAGCTTCTCACGACGGATGTGCAGTACGGACCGTAGATTGATCTACGGTCCGTCAATCCCCCTCCGTTGCTCCACACTTGGAATCTTAAAAATTAGGTACTGGAACCCTCGCAGTATCAATCTACGGATTAACAGTACGGTTCGTAGATCCATCTACGGACCGTAAATGGACACCGTGGTTCCACACTTGGTCAGATTTCCCTGATTTGCCTCCATGCCTTGGCTGCTGACCTACGACCACCATCTACGGAGCGTCAACAGACCTACGGTCCATAAATCACCTCCATAGATGCCCTTTTCTGCATTTCTTTCAGCTGTCTCTTTAATTCCGCACCTGAACATCTTTCCTGCAAAATATGATTAAAAAAACTCATAAAAACCAATACAAAAAGGCCCTAGACACACACAACTTGTAAGTGAACTGTATTAGAAATACCGTAAACTTACGGTATATCAAGTTCCTTCAAAATCACGCAGCAGACATCTCCGTAAGTATTCTCAGTTGTTCAGCCTGATCGACCATCCATTAATGCTCATATACTAAGACAAGTTATGATGAGTTCCTTCGGTATTGAGAAAGTATGCAGACGTCTCTACAAATAGCTTCTGTTGTTTAGCCTGAACCCTGATGATTTTGTTGTTGTTAATTATGTTGTTTGTGTTTCACAGTCTAGTACTCTTGGATTATGGTCATGGACTAAGGCGCTTCTCATCATATATTTGGTAACAAAGCATTTTTTTTCTGATTATGTTTATTCACAATATCTTTGTGCTATTATTTTAGCAACTGGGATTCAAACAAATCCCAAAGGGATCGGACAAGCTAAACCCCCATCTTCTTTCACTCTAGTCTTTACTCTTTTTGTCCATTTGCCCTTTCAATCTTGCATTTGTTAGCCGTTTGACGCATGCTCTACATTGTGGCATAACCTTTTTTGATAACTTATTTATCATGCAAGATTGCAGTACGGGACAGAAGCTTGAATCACATGGCCTTTACAATCTTACCTCTTAAAATTCCTTCATAACATGCTCTATTATAGATCCTCCAGACCTAATTCCAAGACGTTTGGGAAATTTGAGTCTATCCAATATGTAGAAAAAATGGTGCCTAATTTGCTTAGTTTATCCATAGTAGATTGTTAGTCGTGTCAACTTGGGAAACACACCCGTGCATATTTTTGCGAAGTATTGAGGGTTGTTCAGAGTCTATTTTCTCATTAGTTCATTTTGATAATTGGGGTCCTAGTGGAGTCAAATCAACCTTAGGATTTTGTTATTTCGTTAGTTTCACTTATGATGATTCAAGATCCACTTGTGTTTTCTTAATAGATTGTTTCAAGTTATTATTTGTATTCAAACTTTTGCTGAAATACAAAATCAATTTGGTGTTTCTATTCATACTTTTTGCAATGACAATGCCTCAGAATACTTATCCTCCTAATTTCAAGAATTTATGATTCACCCAAGGAATTCTTGCATGTATACCCCTCAGCAGAATGGTGTAGCCGAAAGGAAGAATAGGCATTTTATTAAGACTGCTCACTCTCTTCTCCTTAATTCCCATGTTCTACTGTGTTTTTAGGGAAATAAATAGAATGACGAAATCTTCTATTCAAAAACAGGTTTCACACGGCATACTATTTTCTCAGTCAAATATATACTTTATTCTCCCTCATTTCCTTGGGAGCAGATACTTTGTTCATAACCTAGCTTAGTCCCAAGGAAAGGATAAATCTAGTCTTCATACTCTTAAATGTGTCTTTCTTGGTTACTCTCGAGTTCAAGAAGGGTATTGTTTCTATTTACCTTATCTTCGTCGATAACTTATGTAGGCCAATGCCACATTCTTTAAATATGAACCTTACTATATATCTTCTTATTATCCTGATGCCTTTGAGATCTTACTCATACCTCTCAGGTCTTACATGTACCGACTTTTGAGGAACCTACAATTACTTCTACATCTCCACTTGTAGTTCTATCACCCTGACTTATCATCATCATCCGTGTCTAGCACTAGTCTCAGATGAATTATGTCATGCATCAAACCATGTTGTTGATGCGGACTTGCCTCCTTCTAGCCAACTGATTGCATTTCATAAAGGTATACAATCCACTCGAAATACTAACCCATATTATACTTATTGAGTTATCATAATTTTTCATCAGCCCACTATGTCTTTCTATCATTTGTCCTTTATTTTTATTCCTAAGACTATGGGTGAAATACTTTCTCATTTTGGATAGAGGTAGACTATGATTGATGTGATGTCTGCTTTACATACGAGTGGTACTTGAGAGATAGTCTCACTTCCCGTAGGTAAAACATCTATTGGTTGTCGTTGGACTTATGTAGTCAAAATTGGTCTAGATAGTCAGGTTGATAAGGCTCACCTTGTTGCCAACGGGTATACTCGGTATTTGGGCTTAAATTCTACTGACACTTTCTCTCTTGAGACTATGATAACATATGTTCTTTTTCTATCTATGAATGTCATTCATCATTTTTCTCTTCATTATTTGGACGTTAAAAATGTTTTTCTGCATGGTGATCTTGAGGAAGAGATCTATATGGATCAACCACCTGATTTTGTTATTTGTAGGAGTCTAGAAGCCTTATATGTCCATTGCACATGTTAATTTATGGTCTGAAACAATCTTCTCGAGCATGGTTTGGGAAGTTCAAAACCGTAATTTAGGAGTTTGGCATAACTTGTAGTGAAGCTAATCACTCTGTATTTTATCGGCATTTTCACCAAATCTATGACCAAGATGGTTATTTACCTTGATGTTATCGTTACCGCCGACAATAATCAAGATGGTATCACTAATTTGAAGCAACATCTCTTTCAATATTTTCAAACTAAAGACCTCGATAGACTAAAGTATTTTCAATGTTTTGAGTTTGCTTAGTCCAAATCAAGTATTGTTATTTCGCAATGCAAGTATGCTTTAGACATTCTTGAGAGACTGGAATGATTAGTGTAGACCCATTGACACTCTTATGGATCTGAATGTTAAACTCCTTCCAGGATGTCTGGTTAAGAAGTAGAATTTTCTCATAGTGACTAGACCTATAAAATCTTTTCCAATGAATGTTGTAAATAAGTTTATGACTTCCCCCGGTAATAGTCGTTGGGATGCAGTTTTTTGTATTGTGTGATATATGAATTCAGCTCCAGATAAAAGATTACTTTTTGAGGATCAAGACCATGTCCATATCACTAGATATAAAAATGGTGATTAGTTAGATATTGTTTTTTAGTAGAATATAATTTGGTATCATGGAAGAGTAAGAAACGGAGTGTGGTTGCTCGATTTAGTGCAAAAGCAAAATATCGAGCAATGGCTATAGGAACTTGTGAGCTAGCTTGGTCAAACAGTTGTTGAGAGAAGTGAAACTTGGAGAAATCAGTCTGATTGAAATTGTGTACGATAATCAAGTGATCCTTCAATGCATCAAATCAGTGTTTCATGAGAGGACTAAGCACAATGAGATTGATTATCACTTTATGAAAGAAACAATATTCTCATGAAATATTGTTACAAAATTTGTGAAGTCGAGTAATCAACTAGCACATATCTTCACCAAGTCTCTCACTAGTCCTCGCATCAATTATATTTGTAACAAGCTTGGTACGCAAGACTTGTATACACCTGCTTGAGGGGGAGTGTTAGAATAGGAATAGAAACATGAATAGTATATAGAATTCTACTTGGAACAGGAATATCATATAGCATCATACTTGAAAAAGGATTATATAATATCTAGAAATAGGGTCTCAATGTAATAATGTAGATACACAACTCAATACTACTCTTCTCTTATATTTCTTCCAATTTGAATATGACTTGTGCTGCTTAATATCTCCTTATTAGCATGTTATAAATATATGCTTTAAACTTGTTCTTTAAGAGATTGTATTTTCCCCATGTTTGCATTCTACATTTAGGTTTTATTTATTTAAGTTTTTAGAATAGTATGCTCTAAACTGAGATAAATATGATTACAAGGTAATAATTGAATTTAACAGTGACTGGATAAAGAACAATAATATCCACCATCGTGATAAGAATCGGGTTACCAGAATAAACAAGAAAATAACGCGGAAGTGAAAATACAAAGATTTAAGTCGAAAATTGAAAGATATGTGAAATTCAAAAATAAAATCCTCAAATTTCAAGATAAAGTGATAAGAACCCTAATTAATCTTAGTATTCAAAATTAGCAGATTAAAATTAATTATGATACTAATAGAGTCAATGCAAGAACTTAGATGAAAGGTGATCTAGACAATTATTTTTAAGCGGCTTTTTGGGTCTTTTCATAATTGTTGTAATCCAATACTCTGTCATTTTGCCTTCTACCCTAAGCCATAGATAAAGCTTTTAACCCCCAAATTACCATTTTCTATTCATTCTCCTAAATTCCCCCAAATTCACTCCCCAAATTCTCTCAAGGCTAAGGAAGAAAAAGAAGAGCTAGGGTTCATCCAAGTCTCTCATCCTCCATTTTTTTGGACTTTTTGTATCAAGGTATGTGTGTATTTACCCATGGAATCCGTTCTTCCATGGGGTCACCAAAGTTTACAATTTCTAAAACTCTAATTCAATTGTTTAAGTTAGGGTTTCAATCCAATCTTTATGGGTTTCATTCAATTGTGATTAATTGTTGTGTATTAAGTCTTCTAATGCATGATTCAATGTTAATACATGATATTTTAATTGAAATTATGTTCATCCATTCGTAAATAATGATTTTCAACTATGAACCTATAATGAACTCATGAGCCTATGAATTATGAATCTATGAAGATATACATGTTTTCATGCAATTGTTGTAAATGATTTGGGGTTCTTTGAAAGGAAAGTATCAATGCTATCATGAAGAATTTCTCACTTACTATTATGATAATGATTGTGAAAGGTATTTCTCACATATGGGTTCACATGGGTGAAAGGTTTTATCATCTATGTTGAATTGTGTTTAAAGAGTTATTCTATGATTTGATCTAAAAAGTGTGGATTGATATTGATCTTTGCCTTTCCTATGTTATATTGGTATTGACTTTATCTATTTTGTTGGGACTTAGACTTAGAACCGAGAGGGCTTTGAGGTGGAGGCTCAAATAGGGTAGTCTCTACTAGCAACCTCTAGTCCCAAACTACATGCCCCCGTAGGATTGTCTTAAATGACCTTGCTAGTGGATCCACTTTAGCAAATAATGATATGTACGGATTCTACCTTGGAAAGTAGATTCCCCTTCTTTCGGTATGAGGGATATACTGGATTACATGATATAGCTATCATGTTCTTATTGTTGGTTAAAGCTAAGATCCCACCAAATGACTATGTTTTCTTCAAAAAAATCTTATGTCCTTTATTTCAAATGCATTGGCTATATCCTATGATTTTCATGATTTACTTCCTTATGTTTATAATGTCCAAATATTGATCATGTCTACATGTTTTAAACCATTATGCTATCATGTCCATGTTTATGCATATTGCCATATACTTAGTACATTCCATGTACTAATGCATACTTGTGCCTACATTATCTCATGAATGTAGGGGGTCCGACACTCCTACCTCGCACACTCGTGGCTAGACATCTTTTGAATGCTTCAAGTGATTAGTGAGTCCTCATGTTCCGCGCACCGAGACACTTTAAAGCTTTATGTCATTTCTCTTTTCAGACTTTATTTGTGATGCATGGGTTATATTCTTATCACTTTCCTTACGATGTATTAGTTTGCTTATGGAGACTTATGTTAGACTTTCTCTCGTCAAACTCTTGATAGATGAAATTTTATCTGTTAAAGTCTTTACTTCCATTATTGTGTATCGTGTATTCTAAGTGACTTGTGTAGGGCCCCTCGGGATCCTATAGGACATGTTATGCCTAGGGTACTCTTTGGGTCTTGACAAACTTGGTATTCAGACAATATGGTTTAGAAAGGTCCTAGGTTGTCTCAGATGCCACGTCGAGTAGAGTCTTGTTCATGAGTGTGAAGCGCACCACATTTATGAAAAGGAAGCTATAAGACATTTAGGAAATTTCACTTCTTTCATCATTCTAAAGTCGTGTGATAGAGTTTAACTCTTTATGTCTCTCTCCTAATCCTTATCTGATCTTTTTCAGGATAAGGTCCTATAACACCTCAAATTTAAAAAGATGGAGAATTACAAGTTTCATAGATCTGGTGCCAGTACCAATGGAGCCAGCAATGGCCCTTTGTCCAACACAAGGTCCATAGGTAGGCCCATGGTTGTCAAGTCCATGTTTTCTAAAAATGTCAAAGTTTCAGTACTTTCATACGACTCACCAGGATGGTCCGTTATTCAATGCATGAGTCGTAGATAGGTCTCATAGATGAGTCCCAGACTTAGAGAAATATCAAGATCAAAAGTTGGGACCCACCGCTGAGGTGTACGTAGCGTAGGTGGACCCACAAACCGTACATGGGGTCCTGTCATTCGGGGTCCAAAGTTAGTGGTCTCTGAACCCACCAACAGTTGACCATGACGATCCATGGTGGGACCTACCGAACCATAGGTCAGGCTATTAGTGAGGGTCGGGAGTTATTTTAAAGGGGCTTTTGGGTCTTTTCCTAATTATTCGAACTCAATACCAGTTGTTTTACATTCTATTATATACCCTATATAAATGTTTTTACCCCCCAAATTTTCCCAATTGAACTCATTCTTCCAAATTCCCAAAGTTGATCAAAGTTCATCCCCAAATATTAACTCTCTAAAATCTCGAAGAAGAAGGCTAGGGTTTCAAGGTCAAGCCTCCAAATTCACCTTTGATTGTAAGCTCTTGGAATCAAGGTATTCTAGTATTCACTTATGGATTCCTTTCCTCCATAGGGTCCCTATATTCTCCAATTTTTCAAGGTAGAATCTCCAATGGAAGTTAGGGATTTTACTCAATCTCATGGGTTCTTTTCAAATACGATATCACTGATTGTTTTATCTTTTTAGGCATAAATTGAGATAATTGCATGTTTTTAAGTTAAATTCATATGAACCCATGCATGATCCTTGTTTTCTATAATTTATCATATGATGAAGCTTTTGAATATGAAAGATGAGGTTATGAAGTTATACATGTTCTTATGAAATTGATAAAAACAATTTAAGATTTGTGCATGAGAGTGAATCATCAATGTTGTTATTGTTGTTGTGAAAGGATTTCTCACATAAAGTATTCATAAGGTTGAAAGATTTTCTCACCTAAGATGAATAAATATTTAAGGTACTATTCTAATGAAACTTAGCTTGGATTGACAACTTGATATGCCCTTCCATGGGTAATGAGGAAAGCGACGATTACCCATGACCTCTAATGATAAGACAAGCGGTGATTACCCATGTTTCATAAATGTTAGGATAAGTTAAGAATAATGAATATTGCACGGAATTTATGCATAGCACCGAGTGGAAAATTTTAAATTACCCTTATGTGCCACCATAATTTTGTCTAGATAGACATTAGCTAGTGGATCCATGTAAGCTGGAAGTTCATGGTTCTTATTTTAGGAAGTAAGAAAACCTTTTTTCGGTGTGGGGTAGACACTGAATTCCATTATATAGCTCATATGGCCTCTATGTAGCTTAAAGGCAAATGTCCCACAATAATGAACTAAGGTTACTTCAAGAAGTATCTCACGATTATTTTAAAGATGTTAGCGTGCATTGACCATGTCTTATGACTTATGTTTCCTAACCTTTTATCTTATGTTTTAGCTTAGTCATTGTTTGTCATGAAAAGTCCTTTTAGGATGATTTCATATCTTTTATGCATTTACTTAGTACATTCTATATACTAACACATACTCTTGCCTACATTCTTTCACTAATGTAGGGTCCGACACTCCTGATTCGCATCTCTGTGGCTAGGGAATCACTCTAGTAGATTGAAGATTAGTGAGTCCTCATGTTTCAAGGACCGAGACTTTATTGCTTATTGTCTTTACTTTTCTATATTGTATGTGATGTACAGGTTATATCCCAATCACTATTGATGTACTAGATGGCTTTGAGACTATGTTAGACTTCCGCTATATTTTATCAACTCTTATGATTTGAAAGTGTCTGTTAAATTCTCTTGATTTTCTATTATCTTTTATGATTTATATTAGGTGGCATGTGTAGGGCCTCTCGGGGTTCTATAGGCCATGTTACACCTAGGGTATGCATTGGGTCGTGATAAACTTGGTATTCAAAGCACAAGGTTTAGAAAGGTCCTAGGAAGTCTCATAAGTCACGGTGAATAGACTCTTATTTATGAGTGTGAAGTGTGCCACATTTATAAAGGAGAGGCTATAAGTTGTTTAGGAAACTCCACTTCTTTCATTACTATAAAGTCGTGTGATAGAGTTTAACCCTATAATGTCTCTCTCTTCTAATCCTTATCGTATGCTTTACATGATATGGGCACTAGAAGGGCATATATTAAAAGGAATACGGGAGAAAATGTGGAACAAGAAGCTCTTCCTCAAGCTCCTCAAGCTCCGGCCGACCCTTTGGCCGAACAAGTGACATGGGGATTAAGGGTTGCTTTTCAAGTGTTGGCTCAATCCATGACGGCTCAATCCAATAGGAAGGTTGTGGTCCCCGTAAAACCAAATATGGGTACAACGGCAACTAAAGTGAGAGACTTAACTTGAATGAATCCTCTAGAGTTTCATGGTTCTAAGGATGAGGAAGAATCCTCAAGAGTTCATTCATGAAGTGTATAAGGTGTTGATCATCATGGGAGTTACGCCGATGAAAAAGGTGGAATTGACTCCTTATCAAGTTAAGGGTGTTGCTCAAATATGGTACAACCAATGGAAAGAAGAAAGGGCAGAAGATGCCGGCCCTCTTGATTGGGAAAAGTTTAAAGTTGCTTTCCTTGATAGGTTCTTTCCCTTTGAGATAAGGGAGACAAAGGTGCTTGAATTCATCAACCTTCGTCAAGGAAATATGATGTGAAGGAATATTTTTTGAAGTTCACACAATTGTCTCAATATGCTCCTACTATGGTTGCCAATCCTAGGGAAAGAATGAGTAAGCTTGTTTCGGGTGTCTGAAATGGTGGCTAAAGAATGTCGTACCGCCATGATTATCAACGATATGGATATTTCTCATCTCATGGTTCATGCTCAACAAATTGAATAGGATAAACTTAAGAAAGGTCTAGGGAGGATAAGAGGGCCAAGACCGGTGATGGTGACTTTTCACATTCAAGGTCCGAGAGGCAGGGTCATTCTAAGTTTTAATAAAGGTTTTTCGGTCAAAGATCCTCCAACTCTCCTCCTAAGTTCAAAAAGGATAGGGAGTTTAATCCTAAGCCTCAATGAGGTAATGGTAGTGGATCGTTATTGTCTACTAGTGCTAAATATGGAAGGAAGCATGAGGGAAAATGTCTAACCGGTTCTAATGCATATTTTGGTTGTGTCAAGACAGATCATAAGATAGGAGATTGTCCCTCGGTTATTAAGAATGAAGGACATAATCATCGACAGACTCATCCTTACCTTCCATCAGGTTCTAGTGGGAATCAGAAGCAAAACCGATTATATGCACTTCAGACTTGATATGAGCAAGAGGGTTCCCCCGATGTGGTTACCGATATGTTGAAAGTCTTCCAACTTTATTTGTATGCTTTACTTGACCATGGTGCTACTTTGTCTTTTGTGACACCATTGAATTGGCTACTTTATTGTGCCTTCCAAAGGATAATAAGACAAATATGATTAATGACTATTTTGTGGGATTAATGCTTAGCACCGAGAGGACTAGAGGTGATTACCCATGTTCCATAACTATGTGCCACAATAGGTTTGTCTTAGATAAACATTAGCTACTGGATTCACTTTAGCTCAAGTTTATGGTTCTTACCTTGGAAAGTAAGGACATCTCTTTTTAGTGTGGGATAGACACCGAATTGCATGTTATAGCTAACATGGTCTATGTTCATTAAAGATAAACTTCCCACAATGATGAACTAAGGTTACTTTCTAAAGTATCTCACAAGTGCTTTTTATAAGATGTTTATCTTGTATTGATCATGATTATGACTTATGTTTTCTAACATATTATTTTTGTGATTTAGCTTGGTCATTACATGTCATATAAAGTCCTTTTAGCATGATTTCATAACTCTTATGTATTGTTATCATACTTGGTACTTTTGATGTATTAACGCATACTTGTGCTTATATTGTTTCAGTAGTGCAGGGTCGGACGCTCTTGTTCCCCATACTCGTGGCTAGTTGACCCCTTTTGAGCTTTTGAAGATTGGTGAGTCCTCATGATCCGAGGTCCAAGATTCTTTTATTGCTTTCATGTCACTTCCATTTTAGACATTGTATGTGATGTATAGGTTGTGTCCCAAACACTCTTCTTATGATGTAATAGATGACTTTGAGACTTATGTAAAACTTCTGCATTTGTCAAACTTTTTTGTATGAAATGAATTTTTATTAACTCTTTACTTCTATTATCTTGTATGACTTATGCTAAGTGGCTTGTATAGAGTCTCTCGAGGTTCTAGACGCCATGTTACGCCTGGGATCTACTTTGGATCGTGACACTAATCTTTTATACAAGTAGGTGGTGTATTCGGCATGTGCTATAAAGGAGACCACACTCAGATTTATCCTTCAAATGATGGAGATCGTCTAGCTTACAAATTGCACGATAAAACAAATATGAACCTCTATAAAATTCATGTATACCCTCAGAGTGCTCATATTATTTTAACAAGGTATAAATAGTTGTGTCGTCACCCTAACTCAAGGAGGCAACCAAATGTGCAATTCCACACGCCAATAATAAGGGACTATGTATCTTGACTAAAAGACACTCATGATATCACGTTAACGAAATTAATTTCTTGCTCCACGTCACATCCACATTTTACATAAGAATGTCAAAAATTTCTATAGGCTCTTCTATACCCATAAATCTACCATCAAACGTGTAGCAGACTGACCGAATAGTTCCAAGGTTACCCTTCCAAGTAGTGACTGACTTGGACAAGTTCCAAATATCTCATATTCTGCATGTTTTATCCAGGTTCCCAGTTGCAAATGTTAGGCCATCAGGATGCCACGCTGATGTAAATGAGTAGTTCACATGTCCACACAAAGAAGAAAAAAACTTTCTATTCCTGGAGTCAACCAAAAAACCTATCGCGATCAACAGGAAAATAACAGACATCCTAAATTTTTTCTCCCAAATCATTTATTTGGAAGGTAACATTTCCTATCAACAAAGAGATATTGTTGATTATTAGAAGATGAATATGAAATGGAAGAACAAGATGATTTTGTTAATAAGTTCCAAGTCGTAGACTTGGGTGTCTTTGAGTTCAAAGCCATCGAAGTCTACGCCTTAGAAATCATCAATAAAATCAACTTGTCCTTCCATTTCACATTCATCTGCTACATAATAAACATCAATTCCTTATTGATGGGAAAATTTACACTCCAACTAAATGATCTTGGGTAAAAAATTTAGGGTGCATATTTTTTGCTTGTTGATCGCTGTAGGTTTTTTGATTGACTCAAGGAATGGAAAGGTTGTTAATCCTTTGTGTGTACATGTGGACTATTCATCTGCATCAGTGTGGCATCCTGATTGCCTAACGTTTGCAACTATGAACCAGGATAAAACCTACAGAATATGGGATATTCGGAACTTTTCCTAGTCAGTCACTACTTTGAAGAGTAACCTTGGAGCTATTCGATCAATCCGCTACATGTCTGATGGCATATTTATGGGTATGACAGAGCTTGTAAAATTTGTCAACATTTTTATCCAAAATATGGAAATCATAGTATAAACAAGCACCATATACCCTAGAAAGTCACAAAAAATTGATGCACAATGATTTGTTTGGCTGAGTTTGTTTTTCCTGAATATGGGGTTCATGCATATATCATTGACTCTATTTTTGTTAACATAACTATTGGCCAGATGGGCGGCATATATTAGTCATAGCCGCCTTCCAGCATAGGAAGCTCATTGATTCTTTACCACAATCGTAGAAGCTCTAATACAATGTGAGAAATATTGGATAAAATATTATTAAATTGGTTATCTACATTATTACATTGAGACTCTAATTATAGATATTACATTAGAATCCTTTTTTCAACTAGGATACTTAAAGTACAGTCTTTTTTCAAGTACGATTTTATATTCTTATTTTTATTTTATGATCGTGGCGTTCAGACCATAATTATGCACCTCGACTAATCTAAGGGATACCTACCACCTCCCCCGCAATAGGTACCAGGTAACTCCGCCCACCAAAGCTAAGACACATGGAAAATCACCTAGTGTTTTTGTTTTTGCTGAGTTTAAACCTAAGATCTAGGGTTCTCAACCACTTCATTGACTACTAGTCCACACCCTTGGATGCCAGGTAAGGTTCTATATACTACTATTTTTCCAAGTAGGACTATTCGTGTTCCTATTCCTATTCCTACAATATTTTGGAGACAAAAGAATAAACACAAAAATTTAAATTCTAAAAGGTTGTAAACTTCGGCGTATATATATGAAAGAAATTGTCGTGTCATCCAACGAAGCCTAGAAGAAGGTGACTCGTGAAGACAGTTGACTATTTTTCAATAGAAAAGAATTGTAAAACCAACCCAGTTGGTTAGTCAATCTCAGAGATCTTATCGACCGACAAATCAGAGACGGCCGACCATCGGTGGCTGGTGATGTAAAAGATATGCTGGTAGCTAGCCAACTCCGCTTTGTAATGAGTTTAAGGTGTGACCTAGAAAATAGAAATAGCAAAAATTGGGTCTCATAAAATGATAAGTTTGAAAATGAAGACGCAGTTCAATACGAAATCATAAATTTTAAGGACCCTTTGGTCAAAGGAAATGGAACGACCTGCTTGTGCAATGGAGTTGTATGACGCAAGAGTGTCACATATGGTTCTGATTAGCGTTTCAAGGACACTTTATCCAATTCTATGTGTCAACGATCGTTAGTCAGTATAATAACCCAACTAAATGAATTGGGGTCGAATCCCACAGGGAGTGGTACGTGTTTAAGATTCAAGAGTAAAGTACGAATATGTTCAAGTCAATCATAGGAATAGACATTTAAGAATAAAAACATAATTTAAATTAAAGGTGACATGAATGTCAAATAAAGGGGGTTTTGGTTTTAACTATCAGCTACAACAAAAGCAAATAACACGAACTACCAAATAATGAGACGAGTTCTTGAGATGTGATTGGATTATAGGCTAAGGTAGACATGTGGGTGAGTGCAACTGTTAGTAAATAGTTGTAAATCAGTGAATAAGATAGAATTTAGTGGGGATATACTTTCTCTCGAACAATTTACCCCGAATCAAGTTGGTTTCTCTCAAACACCAACAAGCAAGCAAATAAGAACAGCCTTCGCTTTAGTCCATTCACTCTCTCGAGCGAATGCGTAGAAAAGGGTTTAGGATTCACTCTCTCGAGCTGAACCCATGACAACCCAATACCCACAGACCATCAATTCAGTAATCTTGGTTTTAAAACCTCTCTCTAGAGCAAGCCAAATACACGAAGGTAGAATTGCATTTGCAACTACAACCCTTTAAATTAAACCACAATTACTGAATGAAATCACTTCTAAACAGCATTTAAACTAACAATTAGCAATACCCACAAGCTAAGTCAACCCATAATCACATAATCACATAATCACACCCCAAGAATTGGGGTTTTAGCTAGACATACAAAAAAGATAGAAATTGTTACCAAATTGTGTTTCCATCAACTATTAAGATTAATTTCGTCTTTATAAAGGTCCAAATTGAAGAATCTCAAAGACCCACTTCCAATATCTCAAAAATGGAAAACTTCAATTCTTCAAAGCCAAAGAAAAGTTTAATCTCAATACTCAGAGTTCAAAACTGAAATTCTAAAAATTGATTCTAAGATTATGATAAAATGTCCTAGATTAATATTTGAAAATGTATTTATAGTTGCCAAAAATATGCTGCGAAGGGCCATTCGGTGCAGTAAGTCGTGATCGCCGATCAGTTCGATGATCCTCCCTTTGACCCATTTCATCGCCTTATTGTTTTGGCCTTCAGTATCCTCAAGTTCTGTAACTTTAGGTGATCCAACACTGCATCGCGGAACCACTCGGTGACACGCCAACTGCTCATTTCTCGTGCCAAATTGATTTTCTCCTTCAGGGATTGGCACACTGGAACTTTAGGCGAGGTAATGGCCATTCGGCGTTCACCATACCTTCATTTCTTCGCTCTTTCAGCTCACTTCAATCCTTTTTGCAAGTTAGTGTCCATGCTTTGTTCCTCGATCCAAATACTTGGAAATCAAGGGTGTCACATCAATTATTGGCACAAAACAAGCATTTGAGGACACAAAATCTATCCAGATAAACCCCTAAATGAGTCCAAATCATGGACTCATCAGCACCCCCAACTTAAACTTTTGCTTGTCCTCAAGTAAAACTCAAGTTCAGCAGTTCAACATGGATGCCTCAAACAGTGCTACACAAGACCCAACCATGAATTCTCACAGAAAGATTCAATTTTCTCATGCAAAGATCAATTGTGCACTCAAAGATTCAAGTTATGACTCACCATTATCAAAGATTCTCAAGTTCACCGTACTTGCTTCAAATGCAAGTTCAAGCTCAACAAATGTACTCAAATGCCCTCACACAAAGAATGATTCCATATTCACACACAATGGTTCAACAATTTATAGCTCCGGAATCACGATCAACACTCACACTCACAAAGATGAACACATGCATGACTCCACCCATAGGTTTGCTATTATTTTCTAATCAACACTTGTTTCAGCTCACTCAAGATCATAAAGGTCTTTTCAAGACTTGTAACAGGGTTGAGTGTAAAGGTATGGTCATTTAGGCTCAATGGTTGCTATCCTCATGAAATGTGGTGTGAACAACACGTCCTTCCCTTTTATTCATCATTCTCATTCATGCTCAAAAGTCACCCCATTATTCACTTTCCATGGAATATCGGACACCCCATTTTCTTTTGCAACTTTTATTTCAAACTTTTTCATTCTTTTTCTTTTTCAGTCTTCTTTTCTTATTCTCTTTTTTTATATATATGGAGGGGTTCCATCTTTATAACTATCATAGCTCAAAGGGGGACTTCTTTGCATTTCTTGATTTACCTTCTTGTTTCACCACACCCCCAACTTAGGCTTTTGGCCTAAATTGGCTATTCAAACTAACAACAAATCATGAGGATTATGGGTAATGGATAAAGAAAGGTTACAATTTGCATCAAGTTCCTTCCAAGAAAAAGGGTAAGGCTCAAGAGGTGTTCAAGCAAAGATCATACACTCACAAGGTTGGCCACAAAAGAGGTATAATGTCAAATCATTTCACTCTACAAAGTTGCCTAAGATCATTTCAAGAGATTGCATCACTAAGTCAACCGGACCAACGGGGCAAATTCTAGGTGTCATCACACATGGTTCACGGTAAGCTCATCACACAAGGCATTGGCACCAATATCAAACAAGACTCCACACTTTCTCTAAGGTGCAATGTTCATCACAAGAGACTCATTCGATAACCGGCTAGTCACAACGAGATGCAAAAGGTTCACATATTGTCTATGCAACTTCATTTGGCCTCATTGTAGTCGTACATTCATTTTTGTTCGATTATGAGCACTATTCAAGTCATCGGTATTGATCAAAACATATACTCAAATTTGCAAGAGAACAACCACATTCAAACACAATCAAGAGGTGGCACAAAAATTTTCGAAGAAGGGTCCAAAAATCAATTACAATTAAATCAAGGAGCCACAAGCTCAAATATCCACAAAAGCAGTATCAAAACATGATATATAGCTCAAAAACCTAATGTATATATACAGAACATCAAAACAAAAGGTAGGTATGGAAGTACCTCACCCCACCACAAACAAAAGCATTTTTTCCTCAAATGCAATAAAGTATCCAAAAATTCAACAAAAGAAAGACAGAGAGGGAGGTAAAGAGAAATCATGTCTAAATAGTCGCTCCATCTGTCTGGGCATCAGTGCCTGGTGCATCACTCTGATCTTGGGCATCAGTGCTCGGAGTAACCTCAGAAGTAGTAGGTCCACAAGGGACTGCCAAAGGTGTGTCTGCCAAATATGTTTGCACAGCTGCATCGACCATGGCCTCCTTAGTCTCTGTAAGGCCCTCGTAAGAAGCCTCCTCAGCAACCTCAAGCATCTCCTCATCCGTCTCAGCCTTAGATTCGGGATCAGCTACATTATTAGCTCGAACATCATCTCTGGTGGAAGCTGAAGGCATATCAGGCTCAACTGGCACATCAGGGATCTCCACCATCCCAAAAATAATAGACATGTCGGTGGACTTCAGCTAGTACACATCTCTCCCAGTACAGCAATAGCAGCCTTTAGAGCCATCACCTCCTCGGTGGACCCTTGGCGACGCTCGCATAGCGTTATCCTAGCCGCAAGAGAATCAATAGTAGCACTCAAAGGTGTCACAACATCAGTGAGAGATGTCTGAATCATTCCCTAAATGGAGGCCTCAAGTCTGGCGGCTCGGCGATCAGCATAATGGGCTAGCTACCCCATCCGTAGTAATGCATCATAAGTGAGCGGGGGACGGGAGGCAACAGCAGCAGTACCAGATCTGGGAGGCAATGGAGCAGCAAAGGAGTTGGGAGTATCAGAAGGAACAACACTAGAAGTACATGAAGGCCCAAGGGCCGAAGTAGGAAAAGGTGCCTCTGCAGGTAATGCGTCTGTATCCACAATCGGGGAAGAGTCCACCGGGGCTGCCTTCTTCTTCTCTGCTTCATCCTTCAAGTACTCCGCCTCGATCCTCCGGATGTTAGTAAAGGATGTGGGAATCACTTCGACATCTTTCTCCTCATTTCTAGGGACTCGAGACCGTCTTGACAGCTCGGTGATCAACACTGGAAAGGGGAGTAAAGTTTGGCGCTGCTTGGCCCTTATCAGCATCTCTTGAGCCATAATTTTCCCCAGATTTAACCTCGTCTCATCAATGATACAACCCAGACAGGCTGCCTTGGCATGGCGGAGAATTGACTCATTCTGGGATGGCATAATGGTACTGCTGATGAAGAAACCAGAACCTTGCAGCTATGTTTAGATCCTTCTTCTCAATAGGTGCTCCAATCTCAAGCCACTTGGGAGTACCGTCTGATATTAGCGGAGCCAACCACTTCTTCATGTTTTCTAGTGTCTTTGTCCTAATCATGTGCTGACAGTCATCGTCAATATCGTTTGAGCACTTCAGGATTGTATTGATATAATCACTATCACACTTCACTCTTCTTCCCTTGACAACCACATAGTCAACCGGCTTGAATTTGGCTATCCATTTCTTCCCTTGTGGAACCAGTGCTCCATAGGCAGTGTAGACTTCCGGACCCAATTTGGAATGTACGGGCCAAGAGGTTTGGTGAACAGCTAGAACTTGTTGAATCGTAGGCAGCTCATGATCTCTGGATAACGGTCAATGACACCATCTGTCGACAATCTCTTCTCCTCTATGATGGTTCTCAATCCCTCAGTCTTCAGTCTATTCATAAACCAGGGATAAGGACCCTGTACCGGTGGTGCTAGGACCACATCCTGTGCTGGAGTAGAAGGAGAAGTAGTTGCCTTAGAGGTCCTGATCCTAGACGGATCATTCAGCCTCTCTAAACGCAGCTCCACTCTCTGGGTTGCTAATAGTTCGTCCTCAGGCTCAGAAGTGGCAGCCTGATGCTCCTGGTGCTCACCCTCACTCTCAGAAGTGGTGTGGTGAGTGGCATAGATGTCCTCACTGTCAGAGCTAACCTCCGGTGACGCAGGTGCAGGTGTCTTTCCCTTTCCCTTTCCACCTGATGTGGGAAGCTTAGTAGCCTTTGCCTTGGATGCAGTTGCATCCTCATTTATTTATATTCCCCTGGCTCGCTTACGGGGTGGCATGTCTCTTCCAGCCACTTTTGGTCTAGCCATGTCTGCAAAAACATCAAAAAAAATTAGGAGCAGTTCAAGCTACTGCACAAAAAAATGATTGCAGACAGACTCGTTGATCCAGTCGGTGAGTTACCGAATCTCTTAGGTGAGCCAGATCAGGCTCACAAAAAGTATTGGCTTAAAAAATCCCTGAAAAATTTACATGTCGGTGATGGGAAGGGCCTTTCGGTGAATCGCCGACAGCATTCGGCGAGCAAAGACTAGCCCACCAAAAGTTACAGTGCATCTTAAGGGTTAGGGGCGCAGAAAGGGCGATCAAGAAGGACTTTCGGCGAGTCGTCGAGTGCACTCGGCGAACTCAGGCTTCTCGCTGAAAGTTACAGAACCCAAACTCAAATTAAGCATGAAATTAAAGGTGATAAGGGGGAATTCGGCAAACCGCCGAGTGGTTCGGTGAGCTTGACCTAGCTCGCCAATCCAAATTTAACCCCGCAGCCCCCGAAAACAAAATCGAAACATGCACTATTTCAATTAAACTAAGACCCATACTACCCAAGCCCCCGGGATACTCAGATTTCTCTCGGTTTCGCCAAATTTGGCCATTTGATTATTTTTGCCCTTAAGAATGACGTCAACCGCTCCATCATTAGGCAAAATACGTCATTTGGCACACATGCGGGTTACTTAGACTTCACCCAACTAGACCCACCAACATTCAAGCAACAACCAACAGTTTTAATTACTTTTAAGCACGAAAAATTCAGGAATTTAACAACAAAGGCATTACATGCATGATATTCAAATTAAAATAGGCAATCAAGAATACAATTACGAATCAGAGAGGCCCAGCACACAGCACTAAGATAAAAATTCATTGCATAAGAGTAAAAATTAATAAATAAGAATTCGGGGTTCGGAAAACCAACCTTAGAAGTCGAATCATCAAGTTGTAAAGCTAGGCGGCAAAGAAATCCAACTCTGAGCACACAATTGACAACCAAAAAGTGATAAAAAATGCAAAAATATGGAAAATATTGTGCGGGTGTGATTTTGGAAAGTTTAAAAGTGAGGGAAAGTGAAAGAGTTTAGAAGTTTAAACCTGTGGTCTTTAAAAACCGTCCAGTTCTCGCCCATTCGGCGACATAATTATTACACACCGAGTGGGAACTAACCTCGTCAAGTTTTACAGGACCTCCAGTTAATGTGGTGGTCCAAATGGTGGACAAAATCGTGATCGCTGACCTGGTCGGCGATTTGCCAATTTGCTCCTGGGCTCGCCGAGTTTTACAGACTCCAATTTCAAATTGTCTTGAGTCTAACGGCGGTCCAAGTCAAGCTCGCCGACCTCTTCGGTGAGTCGCCGACTGGACTGTTAGCTCACCAACCTGCACTTCTTAAAACACATTCAACACTTCAACCCACAAAACCAACACACGATTATTTCTATAAAAAAAATGATAAAACCTTGGGCTGCCTCCCAAGAAGTGCCTTAGTTAACATCGTGGCACGAAGCAAGTCCCTACTTAGGTTTCATTCCTTCGGTTTGCCTCGGTGTCTCAAGGCAACCCCATTTTGGGCTGTGGGTAGAGACAAAACAACATTTGGTCCATTTGGGACTCTAGTAGCTGAATGAACATGGAATGAGAGATTATCATCTGACTCAGCATTAAGACATTCTCATTTATCTCCTCCAATACTCTGTCGTGCTCTTTGACTTTGTGTAGAATGAGTGAGAGGACCTCTTCAATTTTCCCACCCTCTTATTTCTTCATCTTTCGACGCTCGTGAGGGGGATGTACACGTCCTTCTTTTTGGACATTACCTCCAATTCCATGACTTTCTTGGCCAAGACATCCAGCTGAGTCAGCAATGCAGACGATTCTTGGTCGCTTTTTGTCTTCTTGTGGTTTTAAACATGCCATCAAGGAGTTGGGCTATTGTTTCATAGGGTTGTTGTATCAAGCAACCCGAAAGGAGTTGATTAGATGTGTTTTATTTTACGGAACAAGACCCCTGTATAAGCATTCCAGAAGCATCTTTTCTGGAAGTCCATGAGTTGGGCACTGCTGCAAGAGAGCCTTAAACCGTTGCCACAACTCATATAGTGACTCACCCTCCAGTTTATTGAAATTTAGGATGTTATTCCTAAGCTTCATCATTTTCAAAGGAGGGTGGTCCATTGGGTCACCGTTGCTACCAGATATGCTCAATTTCTCTACCCAACAAGCAACACGAAAACCAAAACTGAAAATAAGTAGATTCACCTAAAACTAAAAAGAATAAAATTCAACTTACCTAAAGAATCTCAACTAACACCACTCCCCGACAGCGGTGCCATTTTGATTAACGTTTCAAGGACACTTCATCCAATTCTAAGTGTCAACGATCGCTAGTCAATATAATAATCTAACTAAATGAGTTGGGGTTGAATTCCACAGGGAGTGGTACGTGTTTAAGATTCAAGAGTAAAGTATGAATATGTTCAAGTCAATCATAGGAATAGATATTTACGAGTAAAAACATAATTCAAATTAAGGGTGACACGAATGTCAAATAAAAGGGGGTTTTGGTTTTAACTACCATCTACAACAACAACAAATAATACGAACCACCAAATAATGAGACGGGTTCTTGGGATGTGATTGGATTATAGGCTAAGGTAGACATGTGGGTAAGTGCAACTATTAGTAAATAGTTTTAAATCAGTGAATCAGCTAGACTTTAGTGGGGATATACTTTCTCTCGAACAATTTACCCCAAATCAAGTTGGTTTCTCTCGAACACCAACAAGCAAGCAAATAAGAACAGCATTGGCTTTAGTACATTCACTCTCTCAAGCTGAATGCATGGAAAAGGGTTTAGGATTCACTCTCTCGAGATGAACCCATGACGACCCAATACCAACAGACCATCAATTCAGTAATCTTGGTTTTAAAACCTCTCTCTCGAGCAAGCCAAAACACGAAGGTAGAATTGCAGTTGCAACTACAACCCTTTAAATTAAACCACAATTACATAATTAAATCATTTCTAAACAGCATTTAAACTAACAATTAGCAATACCCACAAGCTATATCAACCCATAATCACATAATCACACCCCAAGAATTGGGGTTTTAGCTAGACATCATAAAAAGATAGAAATCGTTACCAAATTATGTTTCCATCAACTAGGTAAGATTAATTTCGTCTTTACAAAGGTCCAAATTGAAGAATCTCAAAGACCCACTTTCAATTTCTCAAAAATGGAAAACTTCAATTCTTCAAAGCCAAAGAAAGGTTTAGTCTCAATACTCAAAGTTCAAAACTGAAATTCTAAAAATTGATTCTAAGATTATGATAAAAAGTCCTAGATTAATGTTTGAAAATGTATTTATATTAACCAAAAATATGATGTGAAGGACCATTCGGCGCAGCAAGTCGGGCTCGCCGATCAGTTCGATGATCCGCCCTTTGACCCATTTCATTGCCTTCTTGCTTTGGCCTTCAAAATCCTCAAGTTCTGTAACTTTGGGCAATCGAACACTGCATCGCGGAACCACTCAGCGACACGTCGACTGCTCTTTTCTCTCACCAAAATGATTTTCTCCTTCAGGGCTTGGCACACTGAACTTTAGGCGAGGTAATGGCCATTTGGCAACTCGCCAAAGGGATTCGGCGATCACCAATCCTTCATTTCTTCGCACTTTCAGCTCGCTTCATTCCTTTTTGCAAGTTAGTGTCCATGCTTTGTTCCTCTATCCAAATACCTGGAAATCAAGGGTTTCACATCAGTTATCGGCACAAAACAAGTATTTGAGGACACAAAAGCTATCCATACAAAGCCCTAAATGAGTTCAAAACGTGGACTCATCAGGTTCCTTTGTAAAGGGTATGATACCACCACCTATAAGGCCCGATGAGCGGTCCACAAAGTTGCATCCCTTCTCACTTGGTCTATGCACATCGCTCTCTCCAGTGGGTTGGCCACATATCCTAGATCTTCCCATTTCCAAGAAGATTTTGTGCCCGATCTGTAGTTTTGCATATAAGATCTATCATCACGTCTTTAGTGGGATTCTACTGCATTCCCTATTTGGTATAGTTCCATCCGAGATTATTCTCCTAAAACATTATATAAATCAACCTGATAAGGACCGTGAATAAGTGGAATTCGTACGACCATGCCTAAAAACCTAGGGACTTTCACCCAGGCAATACGAGGTCATGGTGCGCAATTTCCTGGAAAAAGAGTTTTGTTTTTCAATTTGTGACCAGATTTCCTCTCTTTTGACAAGAAAACAATAGCTAGTGATAGTGAACTCTAGAGTTCTTCTAGTAAGTTCTCATCTGGTCACGTAATTTGCACTTTCACTAGTAGAAAAGTAGTGATGAGAAGTGAAGAAAGTTCCTTCGCACATTTGAGCTGAAAAATATATTATTCAGTGCAAAAGTACTAGAGTCAGAGCACCGATTAAAAAGGATACACTACTGTCAAAGAATGGATCACAAGCTCCAAAAATGACGATTTAGCCCAATATAGCAAGGATATGATAGTAGGATAGAATCTCAAATGACATTTTGCTTCAATATAGGAACAAGTCCATAATGGAGTAACTAGTTTTATCTGTAGTTATAATCTATAAGATTCTTCCTATTAGGGAATGAAAAATTGTCTTGCAATCAAAATAAGTAAGTATCGCAAGTTCAAAAGCAAGATGTTAGATATAGTACATACAACAGACATAAAAGAACAGTGTGCCAACAAAACCAAGTGATCATAAAGTTTGGGGAATTGTTAAGTGATACATTTGCTCACATTGGACTTAACTTCAATCTTGACACCAACCTGATCAATAATCTTATGCACGGGAAGTAAGGTCCCTCTGCTTTTGCACGATCGAGGGCAGTAACTTTTCAATGCCAAAAACAAATGTTAGGACACACTAGTATCACAATGAAAATTTCCAACATATTTAATGATGGTATAGACTGTGAAACACAGAAGAAGAAATTGCCTCAAATATTTATGATTCATAAACTTTAAAAAGTGAAAGCAAATAGCAATTTTTCCTTCCTTTCAATGAAATAGATGATCGAAAAAGTAAATAAGTTGCACTCCAATTTATCAAATGTAACTCTATAACATTGTCTTGGTAAAACATTATGTTGAAACACCTCAAATATCACCTGTAGTTATGCATATTTAATGGATGCCACAATCATAAAGCATTTGGAGCTCAAAGAATACACAAAGAAGGAGGAATAGATTTAAAAAGTACATAATGTCACATGACGACTATCATATCAGGATTTCAGACAAATTTTCTTTTGTAATTAATATGGCATAAAATTGTATAGATGTGCACGGTGAATACTGAAAGGGCTAGAAATAAGAATTCAGTGGATTGAACTTATTTTCATCCAAGATATTTGAAAAAAATAAAATTTTGCATGGATCATGCACAAAGATACATTGGGATCCCTCCACCTACAACAGGAACATACCTTAGGAGGTTGGACTTTACGACATCAAGAGCACCAAATGGATTATTCGATAACAACGAATACAACTGCTTCTTGCTTAGCCCACAGTGTTTGCAATAGTTCTTTATACTAAATCATTAAAAATCTAAGTAAGAGAATAATTGAAAAACTTTCTCAATCAGATAGAAAAGGAATAACCTAACTAATTAGGAAGAATTGACCCTTTATATCTTGTAATTTACTCCACTGCTACTTGGCTAGAAATAAACAATCAAAGATGAAGAAAAAGATGGTGAGAGAAAGAGGGGAAAGATGGGGACTTACTGAGAGTTGCGATCTAACCACAAGATGAGGCACCTCTATTGAAACCACTTTAGGAAACCACTAATCCACTGGATGATGTCTATAAAAGGAGAAAAGTAAAATTAGAAAATAAAGGAAACAGAAAAGAATAAATTTTAAACCTACCTCTACGAGCTAGAGAAGAATACATGGCGAACAAGAGGAAGGTGTTGATGGCTTAAAGCGAGTGGAAGAGGAAGGTTGGATTCCATAAGGCTCCCTGCGGCGACATGGAGAGAAAGATAGGGAGCTCAAATTTGAAACCCTACCTTTAAGGAAACATGTTATAGAAGTTGATAGCCTTACTTAGTGGGCTAGGCTTTTTGTTTTAGCTTTATTTTCTGGCTAAACCAATTTTGACTTGGTCTTTTATTTGTACAGACTTAATTAATTCAAAATAAAGGACCTCGAGCTCAGATATTTGGTTAAAAAAATCTGAGAAGTTATACGCTTTTAAAATTGGATCTTGTGTAAGTTTAACTGAAACTTTAATCTATGATTTTCAATTTAGCTTGGACCTATGATTCTCCTTGTATCCTAAATCATCTTCAACACATCTCATATAGCTATTATCATGTCCAAATGATATAGTACCTTTGGGGCATATGATATTTTTTAATAATATGTGTGGCTCTCAAAATTAAAATATGCAAGTCTTTAAGATTTACACCACTATATGCCCCAAAATATTAAAGAGAATTGAATCTTGGTCAATGTTGCAGACGAGACAACGAAACAACTTCAGGATATAATTGTTATTCTTCATTACAACAATGTTCAAATATAATTTTCTTAAGCAAATCTACTTGTGCGAGAGTTAAGAAATCAATAATACGTTCCTTCAATTGGTGATATCTTTTTTAGTAATCATTTTACTTAAATTAATCTTTAAATTCACAATAAATTTATTTTGACTTTGCCAATACTTTAGAGGGCATTGAAGGACCTTTAGGTGTCATTGGTGTTAACAAACAATTTCATCATTGTTAATTTTAAGTACAACTTCGAACTTTATAACTATACTAGGACCATAACAAATCTCTAAAATCATATTTTAAGTTAGCCTCTAAAATAACTTAATACTACACATTTCAAAAGGTCCTAAATTATTCTATGAAAGAAACTTAACTTTACACAATGTTATAATAAGTTTTCAAAATTTAATAGCTAAATCTTAACTCCAAAAGAGTTTTTGGCTAAAATCATCTCTAAAGTATAACTTAAACCTAAAGTACGACTTAAACCTAAAGTACATCTTTGTGTTATATAAGTGAACAAGAAACATTCTTGTACTATCCAAAAAGTTGCAAGATTGTACTAACCATCGGAACCTACTGTATAAATATTAAAAGACTTATGTATTGTTGCAAGTCAATTTACTTGATGATACAAAAAACATATAAACTAACAACACACTAAATTTAAATTCTGAGAATATAAGATTCATTTCCTATTTGTCACACCCCGAAGCCAGGACGCGGACACGGGACCTAAGATCACGAGTGACCCCAAGCTAACCATGCTGGCATATCATAAGCAACTAAAGTAAATTGAAACAATAAATATTGTGCGGAAGCTAAATCGTGTAAATAATATGAAATGATGGGGAATACCCATATACTATCTGAAAAAATGAAAACTGAGAGTTTGAATACAAATGAGAAGTCAAACTCTAAGACTAAAGCTGAAACTAACTATGTCTGAAATAAATCCTCTACTGACTAGAAATGTTGGGACATGCCCCAGTTAGATCTAACAAAACTGAAACTAAAGCTAAAAGCAAGAAAGATCATCATGTCACTAGTCCTCGAAGAATGAGGACTCACCACTAATGTTGTTGAACTGAAGATCGAGAATCGATCTATGCGTGATCTGACTACTACGGACCTAAACCTACATCACGAGAAGATGTAGCGCAGAGTATGCGTCAGTACTTGAAAGGTACTAACCATGCAGGATAGAGTAAAGCTGAACAACAACATGACTGAACAAGCAATAAAGCAATAATATAATCTGAACATGATAAAGATCCTGGAAATACTGTACATGGCTAAACTGAATGTAATGACCAAGTTATAACATGTTGAGACTGAAAACTGAATTGTACTAATAACGTGGTCAATGCAATAGGATCTGACTAAACTTTGGGAGCTACTAATAACCGACATAAAACCACATGAGCTAAATGTAGAGTATGATGTATACGCCACATCGAGAGGATCCAATATATATACACTACTAGAGGTATAGAGGCATGTTGGTGTGATCACTAAAATAATGCCCATAGAGGGGACTTACAACCTACAGGGTACGTAGTTCTGGGACTTGTGGGTGACTGCCCCTAGTCCACTCGGTATTAAGCTTCTCCCAATTGATTAAATAATTAACAAATTATGACTGGAGTTCTTTAATACTGGATAGCTCAAAGTACTGACATGCAAACTGAGAATGTAACATTAATATACTGATAATGATATATTCAAAAACTGAGGCATGTATATATATAACTGAAACAACTGACCTACCATGTGTAATTCATGAACTAAACGATCTACATAGCTAGGGTTCTGAGTTTATTCATGAATCTGGGCAAAAACGATACTACAACATGATAATGTGATTTGGATCATTCTAACAGCTAAAACCCAACAATTTCTAACATTCAAGAAACCCTAGGTCTAGCTAATATTAAGGGAATCAAGATTCTTACTGAAATCTAGGGACCTAATGGGTGAAAGGAACCCACTAGTGAAATTCCACATACTTGGTGACAAATTTCATGGAAAAATCGTTTGATTTTGGGGCTGGAACTGATGTAACCTTGTTGCGTTCTTGAACTAGGGTTGCTCGACCTCTTTCTCCTCTTGTGCTCTAATTTTTCTAAGTTTTGATGATTGATTTGACTTAGATAAGTTCTAGTTATGTTTCTAGGCTAAAACTGATCAAAACCACATAGTTTAGGGGTTAAACGACGTAGTTTAGGTGTCCAACGAATAGGGGAAAAGACCGAAATAACCCCACTTAAAAATATGGCGGGACTGACCACGGCCACTTTCACGGACCATGAAAGGGACCACGGACCTTGGGACCGGTCGTGGTCCTTGGCCAGTAGCTATTGGTTCTGGGGGTCTTGTCCACGAGCCTTACCACGGACCGTGAAGGTCCCTGTGGTTCTCACTGGGGCTGAGGTTTGGTGCCTCAGATCTGGGGGTCTACTGGTTGGTCTTCCCTAGGGCCACCACGACCCGTCGTCAGGACCACGAACCATGAAGGTCCCCGTGGTCCTTAATTGGGCGAGAGGGTCTGAGGGTAGGCTTGGTGGCCTACTGGTTAAGCTCCTACGGACGCCACCACGGTCCGTCGTCAAGACCACGGACCGTGAAGGGTCCCGTGGTCTAACGTCTGGGCTGGTGGAGTTTAACTCCCCACCACGGGCAGGTCAACGGACCGTGGACCCTATCACGGTCCGTGAACCCTGTCGTGGTTCATTGGTTCAGGAAATTTTCTATAATTTTTTTCTAGGTCTGGTTTTCGAGGTGTTACACTATTCATATCTTTGTTCTTTTTACGTAACTTTGATCTTCTCGTCGTGGCGAAGACATGACCAAATTAAAAAATATTTTTTTTAATTGGTTCACTCAGTTTTTAACAAAAATAGACTGGAGGATGATTCTTGTTATTTTTTGGATAGTATAAGGATGTTTTTGCGCACTTAAATAATATAAGAATATATATTAGATTTGAGTCATAGTTAAGGGATGATTCTAGCCAAAAACTCTACACCATTCACGTACTTCAAAAAATTATTAGCTAACTTAAATAAAATTTAACTTAAGACATAAACGTTTGAAGTTCAAAAAGTTTAAAACTTAACTTCGAACAGTGCGAAAAATCTATCAATAACTATATTGCACCTCAAAAAATCAATGCACAAATTCTATAAACCGAATTTTTTATTCAATTTTTTTTATACATTATTAAACATCAGTAAGGAGTTTATCAGAAAAAAACTAAAAGGCCTATATGTTCACTACTAATAAATACAAAAAAAAATCCAAGTAATTTATATATAATAATATTAAAATAATATTAAAAAAACTACTTATTGATGAAAATTTGATAATCACGTGATTTTACTATACTAGATAAAGAAGAAAACTATTATACCTTCAAAGTGTTGTTGGATAAAAACAATGGACAAATGATATCCAATAAATTGATGAAAAAACCAGAAAAAGAATATTCAGTGAGAAAATCATACACAAAGCATATGATAATTTCTACAAAATAAAATAAGGAATAATTTTAAAAATATACAGTACGACGCAAATCATTCATATAAATATGTTTTTTTAATTTATAACCGCATTATCATTTTTTTTCGTAATAATCTATATACACGATATATAATATTATAATTTTGAGAAAAAGAACAAATATACCTCCGAACTATCATAAATAGTATGTCAATACCCTCCGTTATACTTTAAAGATGTATATGCCCTTACTGTCATTCTTTTGGGTTGTATATATCCTTGAAACTAACGGACGGACAGGCACCTCCCACTCTTTTTGGGTATCCTGGAGAAGCAGTTCCTCTTGGAAAAGAGGGTCGAGGCCGCATTGGTGGGGGATGGGTTTCCCCCCGTGGCATCATCTAAATGATTTACTCGATTTATTTATTTTTTTACCCAAAAATTAAAAATCCACCCGACCCACAACCAAAATGGGTGGTGCCAAAATCCACTCTTCATTTTCATCAAAAACCATCCCTTTATTCTTCTCAACCCACCATAACCATGGAATCAAGAACTCATTTTTCAAGGAAGAAGATGACTTGTTCACTAAAACTACTTTTTTCATCACTTTCACTTCAAACATTATACCTTCTATATTCTATCCAGCTTCAACTTGTAACATCCCCGACAAGTTATGTCAATCGTGTGTCTTTTGAATTCTTTAAATTTGTAGCTTTCTGCTTGCTGGCCAAAAAAAATAAAAAATCTTTATCTTCATTTAGCACAGTAGGAATCTAGGTTATTGGGTGTTTTGTACATCATCTATTTCATAAATATTTTCAACATCTTTCAATAATAACAAATCGATATGAGCTTGAAATTTTCGATTTGATTGTAGACCCACTTTAAAGCTTGAAACTTTGTCAATCAATGATGGTAGTATTTTCTCAAATCCTTTCAACAATAACAAATCGATTTGAGCTTGAAATTTTTTATTTGAATGTAGACCCACTTTAAAGCTTGAAGTCCATCAATGGTGATAGTATTCTCTCAACCCTTTCAACAAATAATAAATTGATTTGAACAAAACAAAAAAATGAAATTGATTTTCTTGATTTTGATTGAAATAATATGCTTCTGGTTTCTGTTTGTGAAATTTGGAAAATGAATTGAAGAACATTTTTCCTTTTATTTGATTTTTAATGAAGATGAAAAGCTATGTTTTTTTATTTTTAGTTTTAAATGTCATGGTATTTTAATTTGGGTCATGGGTGGGTAAATTATAGAAAATGGGTAGTTTTTCAATTTTTTGGATAAATAAATAAATAAATAAATAAAATCAGGTTAGTTATTTAGATGATGTCACGTGTCAATCTGTTAGTCTTAAGGGTATAGATGATCCAAATATTGACGGTAAGGGTATACACAACCTTAAAGTATAACGAAGGATATTGACATTATACAATTTATGATAGTTCGGGGGTATATTTAACCTTTTTTCATATAATTTTTTATACATTTACTAAAGACAGTACATGAACCTTGTATAACGTATACAATAGTACGTAAAAGATGTGTATATGCACTTTTAAATAATTATATTAAAATGGGTTTAGTCTCCTAAGAACTTCAATCCATGAAAATGACTAAATAAGTCTAAAAAAATAATCATATTACTTGAATCTTCATCAAATAGTTTCAATAATTAATCACAATTTCAAAGTGGCATCCTCAACAAACTGCAATCATATAAAAAAATTAAATTCAAAAAATCACAAAATTCCTTTATTATTTTTCAAGTTTTTAAAAATTTAAATTTAAATTTTAGAATTTTCACCCAACAGTATTTAAATTAGTAATTGTTAACACAAATATTACTTGTGAATAATTTTTTAAGAATGAAAGAATAGAAATTATATTCTGAAATGAAGATATTCTTTTGGATTTTTATGTAATTAGTAAATGGGTCTGCACTTCGCGCGGTTAGAATATTCTTCTTTAAAATTTATTAGAATAGAACTTTTCTTGTATTTTGATGTTATAGTATTTTTATATAAATTTGTTTTTAAGAGTATAGAGGTTATTCAATTGTACTTTACAATTTGTTTTATTAAAAGAAAATGTAAAATTACAAATCAAAACACTATTTTCTCCTAGCTTACATAATTTCAATTTGCAGACTCATTAATTTGTTTTTGAAATTTTACAATGGTTAGTTTATTTTTATCATCTATATGCATGGTTACATAGTGTCTTTAATTAGAGTGTCAAATAAATATTTTTCTCAATTTTCTTCTTTGCAAATTTCGTTAGTATAACACTATCAATTACTTTCAAAATATTAAATATGTTTTTTAAATATATATATATATATACTAATGTGTTTATCAAGAGCAAAGGTTTCATAATCATATGATATACCAATAAGTAATATGTAGTGATTATGTGTTTTAAAATTAAAATGCAATCTTCCAAAATCCAAATTTCATATGTAATATAGTTATGACAGTGTTTTGGAACTGAAGTTGTGCAAAAACAAAACATTAATGAAAGAGAAGTAAGGGATAATGGGAAAAAAAGTTCAAAGAAGTACTTTGGTGTGAGAGAATAGTCATCACTGTGTATCATATAATTGTAATTAATTGCTAGTTTTAATTCTGACTTCTTCTTTTTTTAACTCCTGTTAATATTAACATTATTATGACAACAACAAAAAATCATATAAAGTCTTAGGCTTGATCTCTTGGAGAAGAAAAGATTTATTTGGAGAATGTTGTAAATAAATGTATTATGTAAAAAAGTTATTTGTGAATCTGCAGTAGTTGGATTTACATAGAATTTGTACTAACAAATACTTATAAAAATAACTTTACAGAAATATAAACAACAAAGTTTAAAACATGTAATAAAAACAACAATTAATATCATTAGCATAAATTAATGACTGTAAAAAAATATATCAGGATCTGTAACAATAGAATAAAATAGAAAGGAAAAATTGAGCCCACTGAATGCACAGTGTCTCTTTGGAGAAATCATTCCCCTCTAGAACCTGAGGTTTAAAGAAATAGATCCTCTCAGGATAAAACGATTTTATTCACCAGTGTAATGATACAAAAACAATAGTGTCAGTGAGCCACTCAACAGGAGCAAAGTACACAAATATTTAATTGTGCAGAAGAAGAAGAAGTAGTTTAGAATTTTCATTATTTTAAAATGAGAGGAAACCCCTCTATTTATAGACAACAAAGGGTAGTGTGAACAAATGTTTATTGTGCCTTACCGGAAATGTCACAACTCTTTGGAAAAATCACAACTCTTCGGAAAGGTCACAATCTTTCATAAATGTTACAACATTTCATAAAAGTCGCAACTCTTCATAAAAGTCGCAACTTTTTATAAAAGGCACAACTTTTCATGAAATGTCACAAATGCTTATTGTGCCTTACCGGAAAGGTCACAATTCTTTGGAAAAGTCACAACTCTTTGGAAAAGTCACAACTCTTTGGAAAGGTCACAACATTTCATAAATGTTACAACATTTCATAAAAGTCACAACTTTTTATAAAAGTCACAACTTTTCATAAAAGGAAAAGTCTAATTTTGAAAATAAATAAATTAAAAGGAAATCTTTGTTTATGGTGGCGCCACGTAGGCGGACCTAGGATTCTCTTTTATATATATATATATGATTCGAATTGGAAAAATGAAAATTGAGGACTAATATCTAGTAAAGTTAATGTATAAAAAATAAATAAAGAAAAATCATATAAGATGTAAAAATATGGGTCCATTTTTGTTCTTAACTTCAGCTAGGTGATAAAGAGAGTAACGAGCCGATTTTATTTTATTTTATTTTATTTGAGTTTATTAGAAGAAAAAATCAATGCAATAATTTTGTGTATTATGAAAATTATGTTTGGTTTACTTTTTCGATCTATTTTTATTAGGGCATGTTCAACCCTAATCTCTATTTACTCTTCAAATATAGAGTTCTCTATTTTTGCAGACACCAACTCCAACTCTATTTTATACATTCTAAAAAAGAATCTTATTTTTTCTGCTCAATATTATATTATTATTTCTATTTCATTCTTATTTTCCTATTTCATAATATAAATCCGTGTTTCCTTTTTCTCAAATAATAGTTTTATATTATTTTTATGAAATATTAAATTTTATTTTTTCAAATTCTTTATTTCATATAAAATTATATTTTATTCTACATTTCTAAATAACAGAAATTGCAACTAAATATTATATAATACACAAATTAATGGATAATTCAAATAAAAATGAAATCATTAATGAAATACTATTATATAAACATTATATAAATACTCAACATTCCAGATTATTACGGTGCGTCTATAAATTAGTTCAAAATGAGTATTTTCATCCTTAATTTTTTTATGTCTAGCCAAAAATTGTTCAAATCGGGGATTTTCATACAACAAGAACAAATATAAATAATTGAGAAAAGAAATCAACAAGCACAATTGCAATCACAACCACAACAATTCTCTGGATCATACACTAATTTTTTTTTGGATATTGTTAAATCTGGAAATGACCCACCGGATTACCAAATTATTGTTGTGATAAAATTATTATGTTATGTATTGTATACTATCTTGTATTTATATTATTATGTTATGTATTTTTAAATCAATTTTTTTTTCATCTTAATATTTTAATTTTGTGGCTTCTTCATAGTGAAAATTAATAATAATATCAAATTATATTAAAGTGATGAAAAAAAAATTTAAAAATGAAATATTATTAATTCGGGATGAAAGTAGTATATATTAAAAGTAGTATATATTTTTAAAATTTTATATTATATTTAAAAAGAACTACTAATATTAGAGATTTAGTTAATGGCCTTATATGAAAAATAATATGTTGATTATAAAATAATTGAAGTAATAATAAAATAATGAAAAAGTGAAATAGAGAGTGGGAATAGTAATTCTCTATTAATGGAGAATAATGAGTCATTTAAGGAATGGTTGGAGAATTCATTCTCTATTTTACTCTCCAAATAAAGAGAATGGAGAGTAAAATAAAGGTGAGTTGGAGATGGTCTCATATACTTATTTAAATACGGAAAAGGGCCAAAAATATCCTTCAACTATTCGAAATAGATTAAATGTACCCTTAAACTAGGTACCCTTCCCGTCTTACTATTGAACCAATCTTACCCTTATGTTTAAGGAAGAGTTATGTGGCATCCCATGTGTGTATTAATATGCCACATAGACATCTACATGTGCACGCCCACCACACCCACCTCCACATAGATAATTTAATAGCCCCAACTTCACTCTTTTCCCACATTTCACCCTTTTCTTAAAAAAAGACTCAAAGAAGCTTCATTTCACCAGCTATTTTTGCCGCTAGGATTTCAAAGTAGCTAACATCTTTCTTCGCTGCTAGGATTTCAAAGTAGCTAGCATTTGTGGATATTTAAGGCTATAGGTTTATGTTTATGATTTCAAAGCAACACAATTAGGGTTTGCAATTTGTATACTATTCTGGTATGTTAGATTAGAGAATAAATTACTTGTATATTTGATTTCAAATAGTAGTATTCATGTGATTTTGGGTTTGATTGGTTTGTGCATTGGGATGAGTTATGATTTTTTGTAATATTTTGAGAATTTTGTCTTGTATATGGTGGTCCTTTTCTGTTAGGTTAGATTTGTTGGGTTCGAAAGTGATTAGGGTGTCATGCGGAAACTTACAATTGCAAATCAAGACAGTGATAAATTAAATGACAAAAACTTATACTAAAAACAAAATACTATTAGATGAAAACTAATATAAAGAAAAATATTAAAACAGTAGAGACAATAAATCTCCCCATAAACAAAACTCTTAAATATCTACATTGTAGATGTTATTGTTGTTTTTCTATGAGAATAGTGAACTTCAATTTATAGATCTCCAAATTTTTCATCTAAGGATAGAATAAACAAAATATGGAAGAAAATAATGTTTTCCTTTTAGGAAAAGTTAAAATATTAATGGTAATACCTTTGTTTTACTTTTTAGGAAAAAATAAACTTCAAACAAGGTAAGAAAATCAGTGCAAAACTCTAACAAATCTCCCTTTTTTGTTGGATTTTTGTCAAGCCCCGAGCCTACACCCTAGGCGGGATTGGCACTCGAGAACCATTTCTGGTCCCAATCGAACCCTTGGTCTGGCTTACTTACTCAACGGAAGACTTAAACATAAGAAAATAATCTCAAACAAGAAACTTATGAATAAAACTTAGAATGTCTTTAGGAAACATTCAAACTAGCCAATAAGGCAAACTCAAGTCTTTAAACAACATCTGAAATGGATAAGACTAAAGGACTATAACTACTCGTCTATGAAGCCTCCAAACAATGAGGGATGTCGGGACAAGACCCCCAATCATCCTACAAACTGAAATACTAGAAATCAAATTAAAAGGAGTACTCCGAAAAGTAAGGAGGCTCACCAACTGACACTGAGTGCTCAACTGGATCAACGAGGCGCTGGATGCTGATCCTGGTTACATGTGTCTGCATCAAAAAATGATGCAGGCCAAATGACATCAGTACATTGAATGTACGAGTATGCGAGGGGAATACTAAACATAATGTAAGCTTGAAAAGAATCTGAAAGAAACACTTACCTTGGCTTTACTCAACTCATGAACCACCTAACTCAAATGCAAAGTACTCGACAATAAATAGGGTGCAGATGTACAAAGCATTTAAAATAGTAGGTAGCAATTCAATTTGTTAAACAAATGCAATAAAAACTCAATTTACTCATATAATAAAGTAACATAGTTTATGTGGGAGTTTCTCTAACCGACAACCACCACTATGAGCCTAAGTGGTGATACAACGTCTTGCCCATGCTGCCAGAACTGTCATATACTTTGTCGTCATATAGAACGCCTTAACTAAGTGGATCCACTAGTCTATGCTAAAAAGCACTTAAGGAATCATCTAAAAAGTATGATCATTTATTACCCATGATGGCTACATGGTTTATGGAGACTTGAGTTATTATGAACTCGCTTCCCCATATCGGTGCTCAATACTACTCCCAAAAATATACTCAGCTCATATGTTCTTAAAAAAAAAAAATTCTTTGGTTTGAGATAATTACTCAAAACTTAGCTTAAAAGCTCTCTTGGAAATCGGTGTTTCCTCTCTTACTTAAATGTGAAAATATTTTAGCTTTTGGGAATACTTCGTTCCCGTATAATCTTTGAAGAAATGAACCTTCCTCTTACTCTTTACTAAACTAAAAGCTTAAGTCTTAAAACAAAGTTACAACGTTTGTGAAAGACTTTTGAAATACTGTAAGAACTTCTCTTGACTTGATTCTTAACTTCTAGACTTGACACTTAACTTTTCTTGAATTGAATTATGGATTCAAGCTTTATGATCTCATGTTTATGGATGATTTCATGATGTTTAGTTGTACCTTAGAGTGTTGGAATCAACTAGCAAACATAGGTACGTTACTAAGGAACTAGTTCGAAAAGATGAGGGAGAAATGGGAAGAACTGGAGTCCCTGGCGCTCTAAGAAGCACGGGGCACCAGCCCTTGAATTTTAGAGGCTGGGGTGGGGCTCTCTGGCTGACGCGGCGCCCCAGAGCCCAAACTTCAAAGTCCCCTTCTGGGGGCTCTGAGAGGGGCGGCGCCCCAGGCCCCTGCCCAGGTGCACTCCGACTTTTCTCCTCTTATTTTTAACTCTAAACCCCCTATTTCGACTTGGCTTCTTTCCCCAAACACTTAGAATCAACTATACCATCAATATGTGCAAGATTCTAATCGAAAACACACCTAAAATCATGAATCAAACTCAAGAAACTTCAACAACACTTAACCCACGAGAATTCAAACGAAATTTCATCAACAACTCATAGGATTTACTTTCAAATCAATATACTTCGCTGAATTGAATCATGATTGGCGCGTGGGTGAACTAACCCAATGCTATGTGGTCTCGCATACCTCGTAGGGATCACCCCTTGACGAAATCCACGCGTAATTCTCCAAGAAATCGACGAATCTTGAACCTTCTTCTCCTTTCTCCTCTTTTTCTCTTTTTTCCAAGCCCTAGCGTGAATTTCCAATTGACTAAATTGATCTAATTCTGATTAGATCCCAAATAACCCCTACAAACTAAATAAAACAATTGGGTAAGGAAAAGACTAAAACGCCCTTCCAAAATATGTTTTTTACTTTCCTTATTTGAACAGCCCAACTTCAAATGGGCATATCTCACTCATATAAATTCAAAATCGCGCAAACTCGACGGCCTTGGAAAGATAATTCCAAGATATTTCCTACGGTATCTAGAAGCACACCTAACTCATCCTGAGATAGGAGTTATGGTTGTTTGAAGTTGACCCAAAACTCAAACTTACCATAACTTAACAAATTTCCATATTTTTTATTCTTTCTTAAAATGACTATTTCCAATGCTAACTCTTCCTTGCTCTTTCAAAGAGCGAGATGTTACAATTTTCTTGACAAAATTTGTCTCACATTCTTCGTATGCATGATAATCTTGTTCTTCTCAAAGTCTTAATCATTGCTGCTAGCTACGGTTAAAAATAAATTCTAAAATATATGGGTTAAAACTAATTTTAAAATATTTTGTTTTTATTTTTAAAATTTCAGCAATAAGAATGTTGAAAATACTGTTTAAGACTTCTTATCCACATGTAGTTGGACAAAATATTCACTATCATCAAATTTGTTTGCAAATTGATTTGAAACCCGTTTGAATGCATCTTCAACCTCGATGAATCATTGGAAAATGAGACTATTGAACCATGTGCTCTGATACCCCTTGTTGGGTTCAAAAGTGATTAGGGCATCATGCGAAAACTTACAATTGCAAATCAAAACAGTGATAAATTAAATGACAAAAACTTATTCTAAAAATATAATAATATTATATGAAAATCAATATAAAAAAAATATTAAAATTGTAAAGAGAATAGATCTCCACATAAACAAAACTCTTAAATGTCTATATTGTGGATGTTATTGTTGTTTTTCTATGAGAATATGGATCTTCAATTTATAGATATCCATTTTTTTTCTTCTAAGGAAAGAATAAACCAAATATGGAAGAGAATAATATATATTTTTTCAGGAAAGGTTAAAGCATTTAAGCTAAAACTTTGTTTTTCTTTTTAGAAAAAAATAAACTTCAAATAAGGTAAGAAAATCAGGGCAAAACCCTAACAAGATTTAGGGAACAACTACTTATTTATTTGAGTTAAAATAGTAGTACTCATGTGATTATGTATCTTATTCAATCGTGCATAGCAGTAAGTTAGATTTTTGTACTCTTTTGTGAATTTTGTCTCGTATATGGTGGTCCTTTTTGTTAGGTTAGATTTAGGAAATAATTTGAGTTAAAATAGTAGTATTCATGTGGTTTCGTATCTTATTCATTCGTGCAGTAAGGACTTGGTCCCAATGCCTTTTTTTATTAAGGACTCGTTTGTATGTGAATATATATTGTTTAGTCTGAATTTGATGTGTGTGATCTCGATGTCTTTTGTCATTATTTATTATGGCTTGTTTGTTTAGAATTTTTCCCTCTATTTTTATGTTGTAATAAACATATGGCTCCTACATATTTTTTCTTTCTTTTAGTATAGATTCCTAAAATGTATATTTTCATTTATGCTTATTAGTAAGGACTTGGTCTCAATGCCCTTGTTCATAAATGACTTATTCGTATGTGAATATGTATAATATTATTTAAATTTGCAATACCCTTTTTCATTGTTTATTGCATGTTTGTTCATATTTTTCTCTCTCTATTGTTTATGATGTAATAAACATGTGGTCCCTGTATGTTTTTTTCTTTCTTTTAGTATAGATTTCTTAAGTGTATCTTATTCATTTCTATACAGCCGTATGAACTTGGTCTGAATGCCTTTTTTCATAAATGACTTATTTGTATGTAAATATGTATTATGTTATCTGAATTGATGTGTGTGGTCCCAATGCCTTTTTTTTATTATTTATCATGACCTGTTTGTTCAGATTTTCCCCCACTATTGTTTATGTTGTAATAAATATGTGGCCATGTATGTTTTTTCTTTCTTTTAGTACAGATTTCTAAAGAGTATCTTATTCATTTCTGTTTGTTCACATTTTTTGAATGCTTTTTTTCATAAAGGACTCGTTTGTATGTGAATATATATTGTTTAGTTTGAATTTGATGTGTGTGATTCCAATGTCCTTTTTCATTATTTATTATGGCTAGTTTGTTCAGAATTTTCCCTCTATTATTTATGTTGTAATAAGCATATGACTCCTATATATTTTTTTCTTTCTTTAGTATAGACTTGGTCCCAATGCCTTTTTCATAAAGGACTTGTTTGTATGTGAATATATATTATTTAGCCTCAATTTGATGTGTGTGATCCCAATGTCCTTTTTCATTATTTATTATGGTTTGTTTATTTAGAATTATTCTCCTTATTTTTATGTTGCAATAAACATATGACTCCTATATATTTTTTCTTTCTTTTAGTATAGATTCCTAAAGTGTATCTTTCTATTTATTCTTATTAGTAAGGACTTGGTCTCAATGCCCATGTTCATAAATGACTTATTCATATGTGAATATGGATAATATTATTTAAATTTGCAATGGCCTTTATCATTGTTTATTGCATGTTTGTTCATATTTTTCTCTCTCTATTGTTTATGATGTAATAAACATGTGGCCCGTGTATGTTTTTTCTTTTTTTAGTATAGATTTCTAAAGTGTAGCTTATTTATTTCTGTACATCAGTAAGAACTTGATTCGAATGCCCTTTTTCATAAATGGCTTGTTTGTATGTAAATATGTATTATGTTATATGAATTGATGTGTGTTGTCCCAATGCCCTTTTTCATTGTTTATCATGGCCTGTTTGTTCAGATTTTTCCCCTCTATTGTTTATGTTGTAATTAACATGTGACCCATGTATATTTTTCTTTCTTTTAGTGCAGATTTCTAAAGAGTATCTTATTCATTTCTGTTTGTTCAGATTTTTTCAATGCCTTTTTTCATAAAGGACTCGTTTGTATGTGAATATATATTGTTTAGTCTGAATTTGATGTGTGGGATCCCAATATACTTTTTCATTATTTATTATGGCATGTTTGTTCAGAATTTTTCCCTCTATTGTTTATGTTGTAATAAACATATGGCTCCTACATATTTTTTCTTTATTTTAGTATAGACTTGGTCCCAATGCCTTTTTTTCATAAAGGACTCATTTGTATGTGAAAATATATTGTTTATCCTGAATTTGATGTGTGTGACGATCCCAATGTCATTTTTCATTATTTATTATGGCCTGTTCGTTCAGAATTTTTTCCTCTATTTTTATGTTGTAATAAACGTATGGCTCTTATATATATTTTCTTTCTTTCTTTTAGTATAGATTCCTAAAGTGTATCTTTCCATTTATGCTTATTACTAAGGACTTGTTCTCAATGTCCTTGTTCATAAATAACTTATTCGTATGTGAATATATATTATATTATTTAAATTTGCAATGCCCTTTTTCATTGTTTATTGCATATTTTTTCATGTTTTTATTCTCTCTATTGTTTATAATGTAATAAACATGTTGCCCCTGTACGTTTTTTCTTTCTTTTAGTATTGATTTCTAAAGTGTATCTTATTCATTTATGTATAGCAGTTAGAACTTGGTCTGAATGTCCTTTTTCATAAATGACTTGTTTGTATGTAAATATGTATTATGTTATCTGAATTGATATGTGTGGTCCCAATGCCCTTTTTCATTGTTTATCATAGTTTATTTGTTCAGATTTCCCCCTCTATTGTTTATGTTGTAATAAACATGTGGCCCATGTATGTATTTTCTTTCTTTTAGTACAGATTTCTAAGGAGTATCTTATTCATTTTTATTTGTTCAGATTTTTTCAATGCCTTTTTTATAAAGAACTTGTTTGTATGTGAATATATATTGTTTAGTCTGAATTTGATGTGTGTGATCCCAATGTCTTTTTTCATTATTTATTATGACATGTTTGTTCAAAAAATTTCCCTCTATTGTTTATGTTGTAATAAACATATGGCTCCTATATTTATTTATTTTCTTTATAACTCATTTGTATGTGAATATATATTGTTTAACCTGAATTTGATGTGTGTGATCCTAATGTCCTTTTTTATTATTTATTATGGCATGTTTCTTCAGAATTTTCCCCTCCCCTCTGTTTTTATGTTGTAATAAACATATGGCTCATATATCATTTTTCTTTCTTTTAGTATAGATTCCTAAAGTATATCTTTCCATTTATGCTTATTAGTAAGGACTTGCTCTCAGTGTCCTTATTCATAAACGACTTATTCGTATGAGAATATGTATTATATTATTTAAATTTGCAATGTCCTTTTTCATTGTTTATTGCATGTTTGTCATAATTTCTCTCTCTATTGTTTATGATGTAATAAACATGTGGCCCATGTATGTTTTTTCTTTCTTTTAGTATAAATTTCTAAAGTGTATCTTATTCATTTCTGTACAGCAGTAAGAACTTGATCCGAATGTCTATTTTCATAAATGACTTGTTTGTATGTAAATATGTATTATTTATTTGAATTGATGTGTGTGGTCCCAATGCCTTTTTCATTGTTTATCATGGCCTGTTTGTTTAGATTTTTTCCCTCTATTGTTTATGTTGTAATAAACATGTGGCTCATGTATGTTTTTTCTTTCTTTTAGTATAGATTTCTAACGAGTATCTTATTCATTTTTGTTTGTTCAGATTTTTCTCTCTATTGTTTATGTTGTAATAAACACGTAAACCCCGTATATTTTTGTTTTTTTTTAGTATAAATTTCTAAAATGTAACTTATTTATTTTTGTATAGCAGTAAGCACTTGGTCCCGATGCCCTTTTTCATAAAGTGTATCTTATTCATTTCTGTATGTTCTTATTTATTTTTTTAGTATAGGTTCCTAAAGTGTATTTTATTCATTTCTGCACATTATGTCACTATGACTCAGGCTCATTATATCTATTTTTTTCTTAGTTTAATATGAAAAATCTTTGTGTTGATCTTATGTTGCATTATAGGGGTAAATGAATTACAAAACCACAATTATTATATGATAAGAAGTATGTAACTACTAGGAGAGACATTGATACAGATCTCTTAGACTATGATAAGATAGTGAAAAAGTACACAAATAACACAAATTTTGTTCTTGTGAAACAAATACTTGTGAAAGGGTCTTTTGAAAAACTTTACTTGATTAAAGGATTTAAAGGAATTAGGACATTTCAATACTTATTAAATGAATAATTTAAGGTAGTTCATTTCTTTGTTGCGGATGATTTTGAAGAAACTGTTTTTGCACCAAATAATATTCACCATGGTGAAGCATATTTGGTAGAATGTAATTATGAGATTGATGTTGAACCAAAAGTGATTCTAGTGATAATGATAAGTCTGATGATGAATATAATTTTGATGAGTTAAAGCTCATTAAGATGCGAAAAAACTAGAAAAGTAAATGATGAGCCCAATCAATACAAAGAACTTCATTCCTCCATGACTTTAAAGGACTTGAATAAGGCAAGAAAAATTGTAAATTTGTATTCTTTTACAAATTCCAATCCTATAGTAGAGAAAAAAGTGACAGAACAAAACTGAGGTATAAATATATGATTGATTGTCCATTTGTCCTTTTTATTCACGATATGATAAGGGTCCAGGTTTTAAGGTTAAAACATTGAAAATAAATCACAATTGTGAGGATGCATGTTAAAATTCTAGAGCTTTTACAACTATTTTAGCATAATATTTCAAGAATAAAGTGCAGAACAATCCTTAGTACAAGCTTGAAGATATGAGACAAGACTTAAAGGATCAGTCCAGCTTGAATGTTAGTTTCTCAAAGTTGAAAAGGTCACAGAAAATGGCTCTGTAAAAATTACAGAAAAGTTTCTTAGATGATTACAACAGAATTGAGGATTAAGCAAGTGAGCTTAGGCTAAGTGATATTGTGATTAATTTATCAAAGGATGGATCAGAAGAAGGTAAAATAAAATTTCTTAGAATGTACATCTACGTCAATACACTGAAGTTGGGATGGAAAGAAGAATTGAGACCCTTTATTGTACTAGATGAAATCTTCTTGAAAGGTCAATGCAAGGGACAACTTTTGGTGGCTTTGACACAAGATTGTTAGAATTGCTTCTACCCATGGCATGAGTTGTAGTTGATAAAAAGACAACTAGAATATGGATATAGTTTCTACAACTTTTAAACAGTTCATTGAATCTGAAAGATGGTGAAATATTCACCTTTATGTCTGATATGCATAAGGTAAATAATTTATTGTGTTTATTTGAATAATTTGTCTTCTTTTTATAATAATTTATAACCGTATATTTACTTATTTGACACGTACAATGACTATTAGAAGCAGTCAAAAATTCCCTTCATTTGTATCAGCACAAATACTTTAAGTTGTTTTGAATATTTTATTCTCTTGAATTTATCAACTAACTATTCACTTTTATTGATTATAGATATTGTATTAGGCACATTGAGGCCAACTGGACGAAGAGATTTAGGTCAAGAGTGATGGAGAAAATGCTTTGGTAGACTGCTTGGAGTACTTATGAGGAAAATTTTAAGTACTACTTGAGTGCATTTGGTGCATTGTCAAAAAGTGTTGTCAAGAATTTGCTTAGGTATCCACCAAAGAGATGGTGCAGAGCATATTTGGATACTATATACAAAAATTAAATAGTGGATAATAATTTCATAAAGTCCTTCAACTCTTGAATCCTTAAAGCAAGAGGCAAGCCAATCTTAAAAATGCTTGAAGATATAAGAATCAAGACAATGAAGAGGTTAGAGAGAAAGAAGAGAATGCAAGTAAATGGACTACTAATTTAGTCTTAAGTGTATGAAATTGTTCACTACATACATGAAGATAGCCCAGTTATATAATGTTCATTTCAATGGTGATCTTGAATATGAAGTGTCTAAGGGTGAAGATAGACATCTTAGTGGAGAAAAAATATACATGTAGATCATGACAGTTGACTGACATTCCACGTTCATATGCCATCAAAGTTATGTTGTACCAGAAGATAGAACGAAAGAATGAAATTAATTGATGGTTTAATAAAGAGGCTTACTTGATGACATATAGGGTCAAGTTGATGCATGTAAGAGTAAAAAGTCTAGAATATTTTGCCAGAACATGCAATGGACCCATCTAATTTTGTGAAAACTGTTGAAAGACCAAAGATCAAAAGAACTAGAGAAAAGAATGCAGTAATTAAAAGAGCAGGAGAGTGGACTCACTCAAGAAAAGAAACTAAAATGACATGTAGTAAGTGTGGTGCATCAACTCACAATACAAGGACACGCAAGGTAAGAACCTTTATCATTTACATGTCTCCATGTTATTAGTACTATGTAGTTCACTTTACTCCTAAGTTCTTAGCACATAAATATTTTGTTTTCAGTTTGTTAAAGAAGAAGAACGAAAAATGTTGAAGAAAAATTAGGGACAGAACTGAGGAAGAAGATGAAGAAAAAATTGAAGAAGAAAAAGTTCATGAAGAAGTTTATCATGTTAATAGTACAGGCCCTATAGCCCCTAGACCAACATAAGAGGAAGAATAACATTTTATGCCCACACTTGAACTGTCACAATAACTATATGAATCATTTGGTCCTATTAGAAAGTCTGAAAGTGATCCAAATATAAGACCTCAAGTCATATATGAAAATTTCACAAAACTTAAGATGAGGATGAATCAACAAAGGTCAAATATAAATAGAGTGATATCTTTTAGAGGTGATCATGCTGAAATTAGTGACCCTATAGATTTATCTTACTCGCCCACTAAGCTGACTTGGAAAGAACAAGAAGTTATCACTAACAACCAGGTGGTAGAGAGAGAGAGGGGGTGAAAAAGTTGAAGATAAGAAAAGCTAATGGGAGATCTCAGATTTAAACTATTCTGGTTAGTGCAATAAGTTGACTGATTTTATTTATTTTTCTTGAAGTTGGTAGAAACAAAACAATGAATGATTTTATTTATTTTGGGTAGAAGTTAGTAGATGCAAAACAATGAATGATTATATTTATTTTGAGTTAAATTTGATAGATGTAAAACAATGAATGCTTATGTTTGTTTTTGCCTTGAAGTTGGTATTAATTTGTGAAGTTTGGTGAATCATTAATGTTTGATTTTTATCCAAATTTTGTGAAGTTTATTTATAGTGTTTACTCAATGTTGGCAATGCATTTCTTTATCAGTTCTCTACTTAGTTTATGTCCAGATTTTGTGAAGGTTGTTTACAGTTTCTCTACTTTTTTTGGTGAAACATTATGTTTGATTTTTGTCTAGATTTTGTGAAGTTTATTTTCATTTTTTACTTAATGTTGGTAATGCATTCAGTTCTCTATTGACCAACTTTGATACCAATTTTGTAATGCATATATCCTGCTTCTATAACATAAGTAAGTAGTTTTTCAAAGCATTTTTTTATTCAGAATTGAATCTGTCCGGACTACAATTTTCCAATTCAACTTCATTACAATCAAATGAAATACTCATTTCAACATAAGAACTACAATTTCATTACAAAATACAAACAGTATAAGTAATACACCATGAGCAAACATTCAAATTATGCATTGAGTCCTAAACATTTACTTCATAAAGAACATACATTCACTTTATGATCCTTACAACAAACACAATGAACAAAACATATGAAATGAATATGATAGTTTTCAACTTTTTGATTTTCTTCTCTAAAAGCATAACTTTTCCAACCTCTTGGGCTGAAATAAATTTCATTTTCAGGTTGTCCCTTTCAGCCTTTTCCATTCCATCGACAATCTTTAAAATTTGTTTTTTTTTTCAACCTTCATGATATTCAATTTATCTTTTAGGTCCATTATGACAGTTACACGTTTGGTGAGAGTTGTTTGTCTTGCCACTCCCAATATCCACATGAAGTGACCTACATATAGTGTACAAATTCAATCATCAAGTTTACATAATAATTTACAAAAATACTTACTGCTAATTTAATCAATAAAATTTTATATATAAATATCCAAACCTCAAATTAATTTACAATTTACTTTGAGTCTTGGACATTTCGAAATCTCTATAGTGAATGAAAGTTTCTTAGGTCTTTTAATGGAGAAAGAGATGAAATGAAGAAAAAGGGTGAAATTAGGGCTGGTGAAAGGAAGTTTCTTTGAGTCTTTATTAAGAGAAGGATGAGTGTGGATAAAGGGTGAAATTAGGGCTATTAAAACGTCTATGTGGGGGTGGTGGGGTGGGCGTGCACATGTGGAGATCTATGTGGCATGTTAATACACATATGAGATACCATATAACTCTTTCGTTAAACAGAAGGATAAGTCTGGTCCAATAGTAAGACATGAAGGATATTGTTAAGCCAAAAAATAGTTTAAGGATATATTTAGGCTCGTTGACCATGCGATATGAAATCATGGTATGTAATCATAATATGAAATCATAAGATGAAATTGAAGTTTGTTTGAACATTCGATTTGAAGTTTGTTTGAACATTCGATTTGAAGTTTTTGTATTGTATATTTTTTCATAAACACAACATTTCACAAGTTGTAAAATTATTAAAATAGTCCCAACTATTTATTCAATCTTACCAAATAAACAAAATTTTATAAAATCGCATAATAAATTATTACAAAATCATTGCGGTCAGTCTTGTTCACTCAATGTAGATGAAAAAACTATTTTTTTTTATTAAACATTAAAGTAGTAGTAATAAATTTGGTTGAAAAATAAATTTGATAAAAAAATAATGAATTTGATGAATATAAATGATAAAGTAAGAATTGATTTAAAGTAATAATAAATTTTATGTTGGTGATAATTATAAATTTCAAAAAGTTATGATATGATTATAAATTTTATTTACATATGAAATAAATGGATATTAGATATAAATATAAGGTTGTTTTAACAAAATATAAACTTGTGGGTCAATTTTTTTATTTGAAAAATCTCAAATCATGATTTTTGGAGAATATGGAATTTCATCTCATGAGATCTAATCAGCGTGAAATCGCATGTCCAAACACTGATTTCATCTCATGATTTCATATTATGATATGATATCGCATGACCAAACACCTATTTAATCTATTTCGAATAGTTGAAAGATATTTTTGGTCTTTTTCCATATTAAATATTTATGTACGCATAACTAATACATGAAAATTTATGCAAATAATTTTAATGCATATATTAATATGATTAAATATATAGGCATAATACATATATTGGACCCTAAACTTGGCTTCAAATTTCAACTTTGACCTCCAACTTTCATAGTGCACAAACAGACACTTTAACTATCCAACCTTTTAATAAATAAACACACGATTTTTGGAGGCAAAGAGCGTGAAATGCAAACGCTCCCACGTGTATAAGTGAGCCACTCAGTGGCTGCCAACTAATTAAATACTTTACACGTCCATTTTAGAACTAAAAAAAAATTAAAATTATTTTTAATTAATATACAAGGGTTATAGCTCTTTTTCCACAATGACAAAAAAAAATAGAAGCCATTTGCACTAAATATGAGCACAAATCGTTTTAAAAGAGAGGAAAAAAAATTAATTTGAAAGAGGAGGAAAGAGAAATGAGATTTTGATTTGGAAATATAAAGATATATATAAAAGAGATTGATTAAGGGTAGATTTGTCATTTCAATATTTTTTTTTACTGCTGTGGGCCTCGAAAAGTACTCCTAACTCGCGCAAAATACGTGCACATCACGCGTTTTGCCAGGTAGGACACGCGTGTTTATTTATTAAAAGGTTGGATAGTTAAAGTGCATGTTTGTGCACTATGAAAGTTGGAAATCAAAGTTAAAATTTGAAGCCAAGTTTAGAGTCTAATATATATATTATGCCAAATATATAACTGTCCCTCAAAATTCAAAAATATATTATTAAAAATAATCTAAGCATTACTAACGCAAACATAACAAATATAAAATTACTAATTTAATATAGGAAAAAGGCTCAAATATGCCATCGAACTTTCAGAAAAGGCTCATTTATGTCATCCGTTAAAAGTTTGGCTCATCTATGCCATTACCGTTTAAGAAAAAGCTCATTCATGCCATTATTTTTTAACGGTGGTTTTGCAAAACCATTTTTTACACATGGCCAATTATAATTCGGTCACGTCATTATTATTTTTATAATAAAAATTTAAAATTCTGAACAAACCAAATGTTTGTTCAAAAATTTATTTTTTTATTATAAAAAAAATAATGACGTGGCCGAATTATAATTGGCCACATGTAAAAAATGGTTTTGCAAAACCACCGTTAAAATATTTGTTCAGAATTTTAATTTTTTATTATAAAAAAAATAATGATGTGGCCGAATTATAATTGGCCACATGTAAAAAATGGTTTTGCAAAATCACCGTTAAAAAATAATGGTATGAATGAGCCTTTTCTTAAACGGTAATGGCATAGATGAGCTAACCTTTTAACGGATGACATAAATAAGCCTTTTCTAAAAGTTTAATGACATATTTGAGCCTTTTCCCTTTAATATACTATATACACCCTAACAAGTACTAAAAAAATGTCATAAAATAAAAAGGCTAACGTGAAGAAAACAGATTTTTAAAAGCTTCTAGGGTTCAAGTCTTCAAGACTAGTAGTATTTGCATTCTGCAAAAGCGCCACAAACTATAAACCCTTGCAAAACCCCAATACGCAGAGCTCAACACTTTGACAACAATGGCGGCAAAACCAGACGATTCCAAAAAGCGAAAGCATGCACCAGCAGCCGGAGGTAAATCAGCTCCCAAGAAACTGAAATCATCAACGGACAAGGTTCTGAAGAAACCCCATAAATTGACAAAGCAGCTGGGAGATAAGAAGCAACAACTCAAGCCTCATGTCCCAGTTGAATCCAAGCGAGAGCGTCGTATACAGGCAAAGGTATATCAATATTTCTGTCCAAAATTTTGTATTGAGACTTTGGTGAAGGGGGAATTCAAATGGTTAAAAGATTGAAATTTCAGTTCCGATAATGTTTTTCTGCTTGTTTTAATTTTGGATGATGTCGCCCATAGTTCTGTTGAAAAAGTTATAATTTTTAGCTGCTAAATCTTCTTTTGCTTATATATCGGTAATGGGGTTTTACTGCAGGAGCTAGCAGAAGCAAGGAAGAAGAAGAGGAAGAAGCATTACACATTGGAGCAAGTACTGCATTTTTCTTAAGCCTTTAGTTGCTTTTATAGTGCTCCTAAAAATGTTCTCAAGCTATTTTTTCTTTTCCAATCGCTATGCTGAAAGACAGCATGCTCAATTGTACTTCTTTTCATTTTTTGTTGTTTTCTTAAATATGATTTATTCCATCTCTATTATCTTAGTGAAATCGATACATTAATCCATTTATCGGAAATGCAAGGATATCTTGAATTTACAAAGAGACTAGGTGGGAAACTGGATTTGATCTGTGTTTAACATTTGAATTGAAATATTTCTTGATATTACATTTAAAAAATTTGCAGTTTTCTTTGGATTTGGGATTGTAAAACCTCAGCTTTGATATTTCAGCTCCATACTTCAGCTTAGCATTGTATGTTTGTGTAGAGGTTAAATATTTATCACTATGGTGCCTCAACCTTAAATGACTTCATGAATACTCTGCTAGTTGATTGTTTGTTTTGCAAAACTGTCTGTGTTATCTAGATATGCTCACTTTGTCATTCATCCACTGGTCTTATAATAGGAGCTCGCATCACTATGGGAGAAGATGAGAACTCGAAATATTGCGAAAGAAGAAAGATCAAGGTGTGCTGTCATACAACTTCAAACATTTGAGTTGATCTTGAATCTTGATGGAAGATTGTAATTTATTTGTTACTCGGTCTTTGTAAAGTCTTTTATTCTTTTTATCCATTGATGCAGATTGGTGAGTGATGCTTTGAAGAAAATGAAAGGGAAGATCCCTGAAATAGCAAGCTCCCATGTTTCTTCTCGTGTTCTTCAGGTTCTATCCTCCCTCTTCTTCTTGTTAATGACAAGGATTTATGATGCTCCTAATGGTTTTGCCAACTCTTTTGCTAACTCTTTTTTTGTTAATAATAGACTTGTGTGAAACATTGTACACAAGATGAAAGGAATGCTGTGTTTGTGGAGATTCGACCTCATTTTATCACTCTTGCTACCAATACCTATGCAGTTCATCTGGTGACAAAGATGCTTGATAATGGTAATTTTGTACTAATTATACTTCCGAGCAATTTTATTAACTAAAAAAAAATCTTATTTGTCCTTTATTTGACATTTTCTTTTGTGCTTTGCAGCATCCAAAGAGCAGCAGGCACAATTTATTTCTGCTCTTCATGGGCATGTTGCTACTCTTCTTAGGCATATGGTTGGTTCACTTGGTAAGATGACCTGTCCTATTGCTGTGAACTTGGTTTTGATTAATTTTTTGCCTCAGATTTCGTTCTATTTTGCGCGATCCTGCTTTTCTGTTTAAAACTCAGTTCATTAGCTGTTGCCAGCTGTAATTTTGGGAGAAAGGTTTCTTTCCAGTAATTCCGTTAATAAAACACTGGTTTTACTATTGCAGTTGTTGAACATGCTTATCAGTTGGGAAATGCAGCTCAAAAACAAACTCTTCTGATGGAGCTGTATTCCCCAGAGCTTCAGTTGTTCAAAGATTTGATCTCAGCGAAGGAAGCAAGGTAATTCCTAGTTGTTAGTGACAGCATGCTGCATGCGTACTTTAGACAATTTAAAAGTTTTCTAGGTTGTGATGTTAGCTTGGGACATGTTTTTTCTTCTTCAACAGGATATCCTTATGATATTTTTTGTTTTACTCTGCTTGACATTTTCTCTTAAATATCGTCTTACTGTTGCTCCATCTGATATTGTTCATTAAATTGCTAATCACCTTACTATGTGTATTGATAGCAAAATTTGGTGTTAAAACTGATGCGTTCATGTTGATTCTTTTTCGATGAATATACTTTACGTTGTATTCATATTTGTACTTAATGAATGCATTTATTTCCTAATTTAGCTGCCATTCACATTTTATGATACTTCCAGGCTAGTTGATGTTATATCCAACCTACAGCTTCAAAAGGGTTCAGTCATACGGCACATGACCTCTGTACTTCAGCCTATTATGGAGAAAGGGATACTGGACCACTCAATTATACACAGGGCACTTGTGGAGTACTTAACTATTGCTGATAAGGTACCTCAGAAACCTTAATGAGGTATTAATGAGTTGGCTTATTGTGAACATCCCTTTCTAAATTTAAGTCTGTTCCAAGACTTCTGCTGCAGAAATAATCCAGCAGTTGTCAAGTCCAGACCTTGTTCGGATGATTCACACAAAGGATGGATCCAAGATTGGGATATTCTGCATCAAACATGGGAGTGCAAAGGTTTTTGAGCATTCTTTATACGTCTTAAACTTGTCCTAGTGGATTTTCTGTTAGTGAATGGATTTCAAATGCCATTTGGACTTTCCTGTTTTAGGAGCGGAAGAAGATCATCAAAGGGATGAAAGACAAGGTTGGAAAGGTAGCACGTGATAAATGTGGGGCTTTGGTAAGCATGCTTTTCTTGCATTTACTAAATGCTTTGGTCTATTTGCATCCATCGTGCCTTCTTTCAGATACTACCGGTCTTCATCCATGCACCTTCTCTCATTTATTAGTACCTTTATGCTCCTATTATTTTCACAGCTTCCATTCTCAATAACTTTCAGGTGCTTGTCTCCATCCTTTCAATTGTCGATGACACAAAACTTCTATCAAAGGTTTGTTCCAGCTGCTTTTCCTAACTTATCCAGGCTGCAATCTGTTATCAAAGAGTTCTACTTTTAAAGCTGGTCAGGTTGACCCCTTTGCAGGTCATCATTCGTGAGCTTGAAGGAATTCTGAAGGAGCTTCTTTCAGATCAGGTCCGTCCTTCATTGGTGTAGAAAACTCCCCCCCCCCCCATCAACTTTTGTGCATGTATCCTGTGTTTTTTTTTAATTGTGGTTGTTGTCACAGAATGGTAGGCGCCCATTGTTGCAATTACTGCATCCAAATAGCTCGCGCCATTTCAGCCCTGATGAGCTCGCGGCCCTTGGTTCATCTGTTCCTTCGCTTGTCATCAAGGTACTTTTTAAGCTTTTCTTGAAATTACAGTTATCATCTTAAAAAAAAAGTACCTTGTAAGCAGTGCAGCTAAATTTAATCATTGTTTTATCTTACAATTTGATAGAGCCCATCAGAAGTAAATGAAACAGAAACTTCAGGGCTTGGTGAAGCTGGTAAAGAAGATGCTGATGTCACCGAGAGTTCACTTGTGAATGAAGGAGGAAAGAAGGATCCTCTCACAAGGCGGCAAGAATTATTGGTCCATAGTGGGCTAGCTGAGGTCATTGTTTTCTATTTTCTCATTCAGATATCTATAGATTGTTTCTTGTTCTCAGTTATCAAGCTTGTTGCCTTGCCCATTTCACTTTCTGTGATCCTTTCCTTCAGCCACATCCTTTATAAAATGAATTTTATATTCCCCTCCTTTACACACTCACCTTATCCCCTTTACCAAGCCATTCCTGATCAATAATGCAGAAACTCATCGATGCATGTTGTGAGATGGCGGAGGAATTGCTAAGATCAAACTTCGGTAAAGATGTCATATATGAGGTATTATCCTGTTTGATTAATAAAACTGTTGTATTTTCAATGTATTCATAACCTTTAGGTACCACTGTGTCCTGAATAAATGTTGGATGTATTTCCTGAACTATGCCTCCTTTTATTTTATTTTTAGACTTCATAGAAAATAAACTTTGGGTTGTGACATTACATGTTGACCCACTTCATCTCAAACTCACTCTGTACTTAATCTGGAAATATGACTGTCTCTAGTGCTTTAAACATGCTAAATCTAGATGTTCCACTCATTTTGGTTTGATATAGGTTGCCATGGGAGGTGCTGACAGCATCCTTATTCCAACTTTAGATGGAAAGTTGGAAACCTTGCATGGTGTTATAGCATCTCTGGCAGCACATCCTAAATTGGAGGGGTCAGATGAACAACATCTCTTTGAACACTTCCATTCTAGCAGGACCATCAGAAAACTGATCTTGGACTCCCCTTCTTTTGCTTGCACTTTATATGAAAAAGCACTGAAAGGAAAATGTTCAATTTGGGCTCAAGGCCACAGGTTGGTTGGTTGAACACATTTCCTCCTTCCAATCAAATTTGCAGAGAAACAACTTCTTTCTGACTTCTTTTACAATTTGCAGTGCGAAAGTAATTAGTGCATTGTTGGAAACTTCAAGTTCTATGGTACACAAGCTTGTGAAGAAGGAAGTGCAACCATTGGTAGATGATGGTATCCTCAAATTAGCTAAATGATCTCCTAAAGCAGAATGAGCCTACAATGAGGATGAACTTCTGGTTAAAACAATCTTAAGAATGAAGCGTCCCAACGTTATTATTAGATCAAGGAATACTTTGGACGAGTTCCTGGCAAAAATGCCTTCACACTCTAATGGTGAAGTTTTCTATCAAGTCAATGAATAGGTGATACAACAAAAGAGTTACTTCTTGCCTGTTAAAATCTTGCTTTGTTTCCTAATATTCAGTAAAGCCCTTCTTTTATTTAATCATTAAAACACATCTTTTATACAGGTATTTGAACTCTGATTTGTCTATGACATGAAAAAGTTGAAAACTTTAAGGGAAGGTCATTTGCTAGTTGTAAGTTTTATTTTTCAGTGCGGTATGATCCAAACACTGCCAGGAAAAGACAGTAATGAGTCATTAGACCACCTAAAGGTGATGAAAGGTGCATCATAGAATAGAAGCATAACAACTGTTAGTTGTAGAACATATTCTTAGAGCTGGTTCTATGTACATAAGCTTCCTTTTCTGATCTGGGCTCAAACACTGGGTAGCTAGAAACATGTTTGTCAGTGTTTCTTTCCTGAAATCTATGAAGCAACTTCCTATAATTGCTAGGATGAGGATAACCTTGTAACTCATAATTCGATGGGTTGAAGATCGGTGTCTCATTTCTTCTTGTGAAAGTCTGAGGTTGGTTCATTGAGTATGTAGAGGGTGAAGACTTCGCCTTCAAGCAGGTGTTTATTACTGAAACTTCTTCAGTAAATCTGACTTTAAGTTCTTTGACACGCCGTGAAATGCTTCTGGAAACTGTCCGTGCCTTGTCTGGAGGAGGAAATGTTTTGGCTACTTGTGCAACATTTCCATGTCTAGGTGTTTTTTCAGTTGATTTTAAGGAGCACTTTGGGCATATGTGGTTTCTTCTGTCTGTTTCAAAAGCCTCTCTGCTTGCTTCATCCGTCAGGCAAACATATGCCTGTACCCAAAACAAGATGAGAGCTTTTGGTAATAATAGCTAATTATTCAAAAGCATAGATAAGGAAACAAGGACTATTCATTAGTCTTGTTTTCCACTTCAAATTGATGTATAACTTGCTACAACTACCTGCTATTATGTATTTAAAATGCAAGCTATCGTCACATTTATAAAAGGCATAATACATAAGTATGACCCTTAACTTGGTTTCAATCGATAATTATGACCTTTAACTTTGTTAGTGCACAAGTAGGCATTTTAACTATTCAAAACATGAACAAATAAACACTTGAATATTGCAAGTCATATGCATGATATACAAATCTTCCTAAATCAACAATTTTGATATATACCTGGGAAAGCAACTTGAATGCAATGTGAGATTTGGGATGTTTGTTCTTATCAGGATGAAGCTGCAATGCTACAATCAAATCAAATTATAATAATAATTAGAAGAAAAACAGAGTTTGAAAATACAAATTAGTACCTAGTTTACGATATCGCTGCTTAATCACATCTACTCCAACACTCTCATCCACCTGATTGATCAACTCACAAATAAATCACAACAATCAAATTGCAGAAAACAGAAATTCAAGATGATAATATATGATACGAATGAAGAGGCGTACATCAAGAAGAAGATACCAATCGATGAATGCGGAATCTGTAGTAAACAGAGATCGATGAGAACAACAAGGAACACCTTTAGATAGATCACAAATCTCTGATGTCAATTCCCATTTTCCACAATTTCTTCCCATGATTAATTAATTCTTAAGCAATGTGGTTAGTACTTGAATATGTATGTATGTATGTGTACCAAATTCAAATGCAATATTGATACAATTTTTTTTTGAATATGTATGTTTGAATGATGTAATGAAATGCAATGATGATTATTCAATAGAGATGGAATATGTATAGATGAAACTTGAGAGTTAATGGAATTTAAGAATGGGTGGAACGGTTAAGAAAATGAATTGTTCATAATTTGTTTTTCAAAAGTGGTTCAGTTGGTAGCTAGGGTGAACTACTATACATAATTCCTGATTTACTGTTACTAATGTTGACACGTGCCATCACATTATTTGAAGCTAAAGTTGAATTCAAAATATAAAAAAAAAGTAAATGCATCAAATGGTTAATGAGATTTAATATTTAGTATATATATAAAAATATATATATTGACCTTATAAATAATATATTTTTTTCAATAAAAGTGATTCAGATGAATTTTCTTTGTCGTATTATTTCTTGTTTCTTCTCCTTCGCTGGGTTGTTTTCTCTTTGGACAGGTTACACTCTTCTTTGCCGGAGTTGCATTCATCTTGGGTGACGGAGTTTGAGTTAAATTATTAAAATTTGGAGGCTCTATTTCAAGATTAGGTAAATCATCTACAAATTTTGGACTCTTTCTAGGTGTATGATGAACTTTTGATTCTTCGGCATGTTTGTTTGAGAACCGAAAATTTTGATTCACTGCATACAAAATCTGCCGCAGTTTTTGTTTGAATGGGGAAGAAGAATAATGGAGAAGTTGGAAGAAACAGAGTCATCATCATGGGTGGAAAGAGAAACCTGGATATGTGAGACTCTTTCTTGAAAGATGTAATTGATAATTATCAACTTATTTTCTCTCATAATTTTCTCTTTCTCTCACCTATTAATATTATATAAATTAATTAATAAAATATAATTAGTTAATTTATCAATTAAAAATGATTTGTTAATACCTAAAATTAAAACTTTATAAGTAGTAATAAAAAATAAATGCATATAAAGGTTGTAATATTAATCCTTAAATATATATATGGGTGATTTATCCATAAATATTTTATTAATGGAGGAACATTTACAACAAAAACTCTTCACGATCTTTTTTTATTTGTTTGTCTCACTTCTAACCATAAAATGATAATATTATTTAATATTTTAAGTATTTTTCTCTTTAATAATTAATTTATTCACAAGGAGTTATTACCCATGACTTACACCTCTTTAATTTCTACTTTAATAATATTCATAACTCCAACCAACATGGGTTGTGGTGCACTGATGGGAGTGTTTCACCCTTAACCAGAGATTGTAGTACGCGAACTGGATTTAGTCGGAGCTCCAATGTGGGCTCTGAACACCGGGTGGGAAACTAAATATATATATATATATATATATATATATACTCCCATAATTTTTATGTCCGTAACCTCCAAACTTAAATTTGTAAGTTTACAATGTCTTATGGTATTCCTTTATTTTGTCTATAGATTCATATTTAGTTTCATGAAGATTCACATTCAAGATTATCCTTTGTCTTCTTCATCATATTGGTTTGTGAATGTACTAACAAGTAATAAAAAAGTACACAAAGGTAAGAAATATTTCATTTCATTTTCAAGTCTTTTTTTTTCATTTCATTAATTTTACCTATATAAATTCATATTTAGTTTCATGAATATTCACATTCAAGATTATCATTTCTCTTCTTCATCATATATTTTTTGAATTAACTAACATGTAACAAAAAAGAAGTATATGAAGGTAAGATCGATATATTTCATTCCCAAGTCTTTCTTTTTATTTTCATTTACTTGGACATGATTTGTTAATATTTTACTTATGTATGTATTATCATTCACTAAGCAAGTATGATAAAAAAAAATATCTTTTTAATAATGATTAATGTGTTGGCAGTATGTAATTGTTCTTTCTAATAGTCAATTTTCGAGATATGATGTATTTTGATTATGATACTTGTTAGATTTCAAAAGATGATTATTATTTAGTATTGTTAGTACTATTGAAAAATTAATATACAGATATATTACATATAGTTTAAATTTCTTCTTTCTTTTGATATACTTATTTTTTAATTGGTATATGATATTTTATTTATTCATAATTTTTTTTATTCAATTGGTAGCATATGATGAAGAGTTTGACATATGGAGCAAAATATGGTGGCGGATCTACTTGTAAAGGAAGATGGTAGAAGGGGGGAAAAAGAAGCATAATTAGAGACTATTTTTGCTAGATTTCTTTTCTTTGATTTGTATTAGTTACTTAGTTTCTTTTGCTAAAAAAAATTAATTTTTGTTTGTATAAATAAAATAGTTATATGTATTATCAATGCTTATCATTTGGTCCATTAGTATTCTATCTTCTTCTTTTTTTAAATTATGAAACACAATTAATATAATTATCCCATTTAAATAAAAAAAAATTATGATGATTAGGAGTTTCATTTTTATTATACTTGCAAAGAGTAATTGAAAAATAAAATATTAATTTCATGATGCCATTTTTTTGCGTATGTAACAATCTATTTTCATCGCTATTATTTTTTGTTTGAAATATATTTATAATATTTATGCAGTCACCGATTATTATATTTTTTTTGCTCATTTTTTGTATTTTCACCCCTTATTTTTATTTATTTATTTTTTAAATAAAATCAATGCATAATTATCAATGCATTTAATGTCTAATAAAATCGTACATTTGAATTATTTATAACTCATATCCCTTCATCTTACTTGTAACTTCTAATCTTAAATATTATTCATAACTTTTGTATGTTTCATTTTTCATAATTCTTATAAATATTTAATCATTGCTTAAAAAAATTATAATACACAAATGTATTAATAATGAAACAATAAAAAAATCATCTTTTTTTACGAAATCAGAATTTGTAAAGAAAATTAGTACTTCTACAAAAGATAGAGGAAATTAAAACATATATAATATTTTCAACATAATACAATATATTGTTATTTCAAAATATTATCTCTTATTCCATTTACTTCACCACGTTGAATATTTTGTTCTACTATATACATATGAATAGTTTGTACTTAAAAAGATGCAATGAGAAATTTTATTTTATATGTTTACAAAAAATGAAAAAATATTTCATGTCGCAGATGAAGATGAATATCAATATTAATTATCTTATATATCCGATGATAACCTAAATATAAATATTACATATTATTATCTTATAAATATTTCATATAGCCGCGCGAAGCACGAACGATTTCACTAGTTATTTACTTAATGAAGGTCATATATCAATATGTTCATTGTTCATTAGTAGAAGTACAAAGAGAAAGTTAAAGAATAAGTATAAGCAATTCAAGTACATGATTACGTTTGTCTTTTAGTTGTATCAATTTATTTTTCTTGATGTCTTTTTACTTATTGATCTTCTATTATATCGTGTCTCCACATAAAAAAAATAGAAATAATTGGAGAAATAGTATGAACTTTGTAATACAATCGGCTAAACTTCAATATGGTATTACCGAATGCCATACCAAATCAAAGTTTAATTTATCGATTACCGAATTACCATATATATATATATATATATGTCAACAAATAATACATTCAATTAAGATCACAAACGTCATGTGGTGATATATTTATTTTTTCAGTTAGTAAATATTAAACAACTTATATTTCAAATATTGAATTAATTTGTATTGGATTTATTTAGCAACAAATAACTCTCCCTAAATAATAAAATTTTAAACTAATTTATTTAAATAGATTTTACTAGTACAAATATAAAACATAAAATTAAGAAAATAAACGAAATAATTAAAAGGATTTGAGGGGTACTTTTGTCTTTACATAGATTAATCACATGATATTAAATACTATATAATAATAATACCACCAAATGAAATGTATTAGTTATACATTTTATAATATCATATATGGGTGTATAACAAATATAATGCTAAATAAAATCATATATAAAAAAATGGATTATTTCTCCATATATAAGGGGTCGTTTGGTGTGAGGGATAAAAATAAATAGTCATGGGATAAGAAAATAGTGATGAAATAAAATTTTTGTGTCTTGCTTGATTGCCATGTTTGGGATAACTTATCCCACTATTTATATCATAGTGATGTGATACGTTATTATGAAATTACTTATCCCAAATAGCTAATCTCAGGATATCTAATCTTGAAATAATTTATTCCCAACCAAACGACCCGAGAGTTTTAGGGTAAAAGTTGTTGAACTTGCTGGGCCCATAATTCAGCCTGAACTAGTGGACTTAGGGCTAGCCAATCTTGTGTACTCTCAAGGATATCTAAAAGCTACATTATTTTCCACCTCATTCCTATCCATCAATAATTAATTAATTAATTAAGAGATATAATTTTATAATGAATTCATCTCAAGGTTCATTATCTTCCTTATTTTCCAATAAGCGCATTAATAAGTCAATATTACATGGCTAATAAATAATACTTACATTAATAGCTGCATATTTGTATCTTTTCTTTTCTTTCTTTTTCATGTTAATATCAATTAAGTCATTATTAAAGAATGTAGCATGGTAGATGAAATTGCTTCTTTCTTAATTAAAGATTACGGATTTGAAATTTGAGTATGAAGTTTTTTGGTAGGAAACTCTTTTCATGAATGAGCCCTACGCAACACAAATTTAAATTAATCAAACTCTAATATAAATATCGAACACCAAATTTAAAAAAATCCATTTAGCCATCCCACTAACAACAAGATGAAAACAATTATTAATGTGCACTTATTCCTGTATCATTTTTTTTTTTACTCACAAAAACGTGTATGCTCAGTTTAACATTTAATTAAGCAGACATATAGCGTGTCATTATTTGCATTCTTAATTAGGGTGTAAAGTCAAAGGAACACACAATGTATAACATTATATATAATGATTATTTGCAGAAGATGTTATTTTAATTAGACACTGATGTTATATTAGTTGTAACTGGAAAAGTAGTTTATAAGAAAATTATTGAGAAAATGGTCAAATGGCCCCTCAATCTATTATCAGATTCTCAACTACATACTTCAATTTTACGGGGGTTCTATCACCCCCTAAACTGTTTACAACTGAAATTATTATACCCTTAAAAAAGCAACAACTACATTTATATTAACGGGTAAAACCCACACGTTTGACACGAGGATTTCTTAAAAAACTATTATTTTTATCTTTTTTCCCTATATTTTCATCTTTCCTTCCAACTCCAAAATCTTTTCACCATTTTTTTCCTTCACTGCAAGCAAAAATTAATGCTTTCACCATTTTTTTCTTTCAACAAAAGTCTTTCCACCAACATTACCAAATCCTAAATCTTTTGACATATAAAAAAACCTCAATTATTAGTGCTTCTTTTCTTTCATTACAATTGCTCATAAATTAATTCATATCTTTTTGATGGAACTCTAAACAATTTGACAACTTATAATAGCAAAAGGAAATTTTAACTATCTTCCGAAATTATTAGATTTGAATTCATTTAAAAAAAGCGTCACACCCCATCTCATCACAAAATAACCAGCTAGCTGCTATCGTCAACGGGTGATAGCAATGACAGTTTTGAAGAGGAAAAGACCAACATTTTTTTTTATTTATATATGTTTCATACACTATTTGATTGATACTAGATAATTTTTATGGAATTATCTGTAAAATTGCTCAAATTGAGGCTATGTATTCATAACAATGCGACATTGATCTATCCAATTTCATTCTCAAAATCAAATGTAGGTTTTGTCGAAAATCCAAAATTCTTTCTGGGTTTGAAATAAAATTGCCAAATTGAGGCATCGAATAATCAAGATATGAATTTCCAACCCAATCGGCCTTGTGGGTTGGCATGTAAAGTGATGATTAAGAACTCCAATAATATCAATAAGGAATTGATTTTCAAAATTTTCTAATTTCATGCACAAATTGAAAAATAAAAATTCAAGAATCAAGAGGAATACTAAAATTTCATTGTCAATTATGTGGAGATAGTAGTGACGGTGTCAATGGAGAAAATAGTGGCGGTGGAGATTTAGAGATGGTGAGTGGTGGAAAAGTCTATGTTGTAATGAAGAAGAAAGAAACAAATAAAGAAAAAAGAATAATTAATAAATACAAGTATTTATGAAAGAAATATTAAAAATAAAAATAATTTCAGTTTTAAATAGCTTGGGGGAATGATAGGACTCCCATAAAGTTTAAGTGTGTAGTTGGAAATCCGGTAATAGATTGGAGGGGCATTTGACCATTTTCCCAAAATTATTATCTTATCAATTATCAATGTGATATTTTGATTATTTTTTTTAAAGTATAGAATGATATTACAAGTAGAATGATTTTGAATTGATTTATTTCAAAATGAAAAGAATGTCATATAAATTAATAATGAGAGTGTAGTAGATATTAATTTATAGATTAATTTTTTTAATTTTTTTTTTATCATTGACATAATTCAAAAATAATTTTCCCTATCATAAAGTTCATAAGATAACAAAATGAAAAAAACAAGGTAAAGAATAACTTCAAATTTCAATTAAGAATAAAAAAACATGATGAAAATTGAAGACAAATTAATTTAAATAGTAATTTTAAATTTTGTGAACCACAAGTAGCGTGGAATAAAACTTTAACAAAAAAAAAACATGTAATAAACAAGAGAAGTGAGGTAAGAAAATTGGTTTGGAAATCATTGTCATATTCCCAAACTTGAGTTGGCAATTTAAGATTATAACCCAAAAAAGAAACAACAAAACACAAATGACGTAACAGCACCACATAATTTAAAGTACTCCATCGTTTGTCCTTATCTCCCATGCCTATAAACAATATATATATGATATTAATAATTAGGATTCGATAATTTTGATTTTTAAAATATTATATTATTATGATATCAAATTATGTCGGTATGATTTGATATTTTAGCGTTCTAGTTCAGCATTTCACAATACAGTAAAATGATAATCATAGGTGGTTTGACTTAGAGCCTGTTTGGTATTGCTGCTAAAAATGCTTATTTTTTTAAAAAAAATTTAAATTTTTTTTTTTTGAAAAAAAGTTATTTGTATTTGGCTAATTCATTTGAAAAGTATTTTTTTTATAAGAAAATTGTGTTTGACTAATTTTTTTTTAAAATTGTTTTTGAGAGTCAAATTACGAAATAAGACAAGTATCAAAGTTCTTTTAACATTAAGATTATTTTATAAAGAGAAACTATTTTAAATATCTATAACAAAATTTTTAATTAAAATTTTATTTTTATTAAATTAAAATATACATATTCAAATTTTCAATCAATGTCATACATAAATAAATAAACTAAATATTTATATACTATTAACATGATGATTTAAATATAATTAAAAATATCAAGCAAAATATATTTGAAACCCATTCCACAAATTAAACCACTATGTACGAAAAAATCACCACAAAAATAAATAAAGTTCTATATCTTTTGAATCCTACAAATATATTGTTGTTAACTTTATTTCTAATTCTGTAAAATAAAAACGTAAAATATAAAGTACAAGTGATAATATATAAACATAAAATAAAATAAAAAATTTAGTATATAAAATAAAGAATAAAAAAAAAATCTTCAATGAAACTTAACCAATCTTATGAGATATGTTAATTAATTAATAATAAATTTATTTGTAAATATGTATACACATGGAAGAGATATTTTTGTCTTCCAAAAAAAAATTTGCTTGTGCTTCTGCTTTTTTAAGAAGCAGAAAATTTTAATTTCTTTCCAATAGCAGAAAAAATGCTTTTGTTTCTATTTAAAAGCAATTTTAAGGATTTGCCAAACACTTTAACTTTTTAAAAAAATATTGTTTTCTAAAAAAAACACTTTTGACCTCCTAACAATAATGTCAAACAGACTCTTAAACTTGCATATACTCATATAATAAAGAATTATGATTCAACTTTTCAAGAAACGTCTCAATATAATACCACCTTACATAGAAATATTAAAATAAATTAATAAGAGATTTCCTTCATTGATCCATTATAAAAAAGACATTTCAATTACGACAAAATATTAATCAAAGTTCCAAAGCCTAATTAATTAATTTTATATACTAATTCTATTATTTAAAAATATTTGTTAGTGTTGTAAGTATTAGTTTTCATAACAGGGAAATTTAGAAGAAAAAAAAACGTTAATGATTTGATGATTGTTAGCTTATATTTGTTTAGAGGGGGCAAAAGTGAGGCAATAAATAAATTAATGTTAAGGACTTAATTTAGGATTATTAAAATAAAATGAAACGGGTCTAGTTGTTTTACTAATAATAATTTAGCGCAGCCGTATAATATAAATTAGTGAAATGACAAGACTTGCACAAAGGGTAAAGTTGTCATTTGCATTCACCGCAAAGCTAAACTCCGTATTGGCGTTTACCGTCTCCGTGAAGCTCCTTTTTCCGAAAACGTGTGTATATTTCTGTCTGTATGCAGAGATTCATGGCGAAGTCATATCTCATCTATCTATCTATACAACTGTATCATATAATATAATTTACAATAATTCAATTTCATCAACAACCTAATTTTGAAGAAAATCCAATTCACAGCTTTGATTTGGTGAACACTGAGAATCGAGGCGTCGATCTACAGATCACCAGCTGAATGGCTGTGACCACCATGGCCACAGCGGCGGGTGCGGTGGTCTTGTTGTACTATGTGTTGAGTCGTCGATTGACGGCCAAGGATGGGGAGGAGGAAGAAACTGGTGATTATTCCAAAGCAGCAAGTAGATCTGTGAAACGGAGACTATCACGAAGGCCAGCTCAAGCTCCGGCGACTTGGTTGGAAACCATTTCGACTTTGTGTGAAACTCTCCGGTTTACCTATTCGGAAACACTAGGAAAATGGCCTATTGGTGACTTGGCTTTTGGGATCAATTACCTTATTCGAAGTCAGGTAACGTATCTTTTATTCGTCAAAGCTTTTTTCTTTTTTTGGTACTTTTGTGGATGGAATTATGTTGAATTGTTTACCAATGTTGGTATGAAAATGTATTTTAGTTGGTTGATTTAATTGTTGAGCTCCCAAAGTTGGAGTCTTTTTGTGCAATCATATACTTTTTTTAAAAAATTTACCGGTATTCCTGTGAGAATGCCCTGATAGTTCTGGAGTGGGTATAGATGATTCAGAGAGTCCATTACAACTAGTTTGGCAGTAAGACATAGTTGATTGATTGATATTAAGGGTTGAGTTTGTAAAGTTGGAATCTTTTGTATCATGAAATGTTCTTACAGCTTGGTGAATGGAAGTCGAAATGATGTGTCCCAATGTCAATGGACTAATTTCTGATATAGTTATCTATTATCTGAATAATTGCGTGTTGCAATCTTTTGCTTTTTCCTTTTCCTAATAGACCAAGATAAATATCGTTTTTTCACTGTGGTGAACTTCTTTCCATCAGTGATCGGGTGTTCAAATTTGCTAGAGGAATTGCTTGAATGAGTAAAACTGAGTGAAAAATATAGTATTCTTTGTTGCTGGCAGTACATTCTTCTATTGATCCTGCTACTTGGAAAGTAGACTGGTTGCTTTATGTTTAGTACATAATTGTGTGAGCTTGTAGATTATAGTTAGTCCATCGTAGGTCGATCTAATGGAGCTCAGCAAATCTGTCGCAAATTTCACATTATGCTCTGACATTCTTAATTTATACGGGTGAATATGTCATTTAGGAAGGTGTCTGATAGACAAGATAATCCTAACTGCTGCATTTTAGTAGATGTTCTGTCTATAATTACTTTTCTTTCGTTATGTGGTTTTGCCTTTTTCTTATATTTGTGCATCATCCTGTTTATTGAAGAAATTCTAGATGCTGCACCTCTTAGTGCCTTGAAATTCAGGCCCAAGACTGTTGGTGCTATTCACTTGTAAAGTGAGGAATTGTGGTTTATAAATGCATTATCTCAATACAAGTTCATGGATACAATGGCTCCGGGATGTTCTGTATCTGAGTTTTGTAATGATTGAGTTATACCTGGATTTCATTTGTATTTATGATCTTGAAGGGAAATGCACCAGTTGCAAGTGTATATGCTGGGGAAAGCTGTGTGCAACTAAAGGGTGAAGAGATTATAGCTCAGTTGTATCATTACTTAAGGTTGGTAACCCTTTGTATGCTTTTCTCAAAGAAGCCATTTCCTGTATTCTTGGAGTCTGCTGGCTACTCTCAAGAAGACGTCCTCCTTCAGAAGCCTAAAGCAGGAGTATGTTAATTGTACCACTACCCTGTTATTTGGATTTATTTCACCAATTCATAATAGTGTTTTGATTGTGTGAACTAAGATGTTCAAATTTTTTGTTTGCAGCTTCTTAAGCCCGCCTTTACAATTATTAAAGACAGAAATTTAAATTGTTTCCTTCTTCTAATTCGGGGCACTCATAGCATCAAAGATACTCTGACTGCAGTAACAGGCGCTGTTGTACCTTTTCACCATTCAGTTTTAGATGATGGTGGGATTAGCAATCTTGTTTTGGGATACGCACATTGTGGGATGGTTGCTGCTGCTCGTTGGATTGCCAAGCTTAGTATGCCTTTCTTGGTAAAGGTTCTGGAGGAAAATCCTGAGTATGAGATAAAGGTAAAATATAGAAGTCACATTGTTGCTTCTTGTTGATTCTTTTCCTTTCTTCTTCTCTGTTGCATTGGATATTGGAAGGTGTTTTGATGCATTTTCCCGTTCACTAACTTGTCTAGACTGAAAGCTATCACAGACGTGTGAAAATTGGAAGATTCAACAAGAAATGATTGTTGATCAATTTTCTTATTACTATCAATGTGATGATTGTCATTGATGCGCCATGGGATTTGCTTTCATTGATTATTTCTGATACCGTGTTGCATTATTGATCTGTACTGTGGCTTGCATCTCCTTCCTGTTGTTCATTGAGTTGATCTTAAATTTTGCGGTACCAGTTTCTGTTTTCCTCTAAAGAGCAAGTCAGAAAGTCACCTTGTACATGTCTTCTATTCTTTGATGTACATTAATCTCATAGTCATGTGTTTCTTTAGTTCTTGTTGCATTTCATATCTTTGGAGCTAAGATGCTGATGGCTTGTAAAAGTAAGCATTACCTTTACTTATAAAAAAAGAAGAAGTAATCATTACCTTTGGTGGTGCCGTGTAAATTTTTAGAAACATTCCTGTAAATATCATGTAATGGCAAGTCTTGAGTGGATATGTAATGTTAGCATACTTTCAAAAGTACATTTAATTAGTTTGCTGCAGATGTAAACATTTTTCCAGTTTTTTGTTTGTGCTTAATATCAAAGTCGTAATTCTAGTTTTGAACTTCAGGTTGTTGGGCATTCACTTGGTGGCGGTACTGCTGCACTTCTGACCTATATCCTTCGAGAGCAAAAAGAACTTTCCTCAAGCACCTGTGTCACTTTTGCACCAGGTGTGTTTCTTTCAGCTGCAGTTTCAGATCTCTGTTTGAAAGTTGGAAGGTTTCTTTTCCCTCTTATTATGGTTTCTAAGTTTGTATATCAATAACTGGTAAATGCGAATTGTAGGTGACATGGAGAAAAGTAGGACATTTTCTTCCATACCTTCTTTTCCAAATTGTAGAAGCCGTCATATTTTCCCAAGTTGATTTAGGCCCCTGTAATGCTACATTAGAGTAGAGCTTCTGAAAGTTTCTGCTTCAGTGACTCTTTCCAATCGAGTCCTAATATTTGTCATAAAGATATTTTTTCATCTATTTCTACATCTCTTAACAAAATTGAGTTTATGATGTATCTGTAAGACCAATATTTCAAACTATGATCCTACCTTCAGCAAATATGTTATCTTGATTGTGAAGCTAGAACCAAAAATTCATGCTCAATTAGTTGAATGATGAATTGAGAAAGTTGAACATTACCAAAGTTTCTGTCTTGTGTTGTTTGTAATTTCATGTCACTAGCCTTTAAGTATAATTTGTAAATTACAAATAACAGTTGTAGTTAGATCTCAAGAAACGTAGTACTAATTTAGATTGTGAAAAGAACAGACTATTAAAACTGGTCGACTTCTTTGTCAAAAAAAAAAACAAACTGGTCCACTCTGAAAAGAAATCTCAATTAGCTCAGTATAGTTTTCCTCTGGAGATTGAAACTCAAAGGTTGGCCTGTAATCAATTCAGTTTTTTCCATGGTTCAAACGTCCAAAGTTCCTATTCCATAGCTCTGAGGTCTTACTTTGAAGTGACCATGGCTAAACTACATATTACTGCAAACTGGAAGTGAGAAACTAGGGACTGTCTACATTGTTAATTGTGTTTCCTGAAATGCAAATGAGGTTGAAAACCGAGATGAGAGCATCTATAAATGTACTAGCTAAACTGTTGCTAGAACTGTGTGTCTGGGGATCTCTGGAACTTCATTGGATATCTTAATTTCTTTTCCACGTAACACTTTGAGGAAAATAGCTTGCAGTGTACATCTTGTTTTAGCTCCAAAAGTGTGAATATATAAATCTAATTTGTTGGGAGCATAAGAAATATGCAGGGAAGGGTTATTGAATTGGACCAATTATCTTGTATTAGGAAACCTGATAAAAAGGTAGATGTAGAGAAACTTTTGTATAAAATTTCATCAATAGGGGACACATGGTGCATAGGAGAGTACTTGTTTCAATGTGAGCTGATCCCCTTAACATGTAACTGAAGAATATCTGATGATAATGAAAGAAAAAAGAGAATTTCTGAAGAAAGTAATGGAAAATGTTTCTGGACTTCTAATACAAAAAAGATGATTGTAGCGTGAACATTGCAAAGTCACTTCTGTAAATTGTGCTGTCCTGAGAAAATGCTGGGAAGCATCTAGATTATTGAAGGCTTTGCTGAGCAGTTATGTCATTCTAAAGTCACAGTGTCAAAGGTGAAGTGCAGAAAAAAAAAACGTTGAAGTCTATTGGGGCTTTGGGCAGAAATTGCGAATAAACGACAGCCACTAAAGAAGAAGGTGCAAATCAAGTGGAAGATGAAATATATATATATGTAATTCGAGAATAATAACTATAAATCCAAGCAATTATATAGACTGAAGTGTTAAGTGCCGCTCTCTTCAAGACAGAGCCCATGGGTCATTAGACGCACACCTTTACCGCCTTAGTTCTAAGCACACGCCACACAGCTTAATAAGCGCAGCTTTAGCGAGCCTTCGTCAACAAAGTTACTAAGGAGGTTGATGAAAATTAGCTCACTGAAGTGTTTTAAACCTTTCTCGAGGACATCTCTTGTCACTAATACAACTCCTTCCGCCTTAGGCTGTGTATTCATGTCGTACACTAGTTGGACGCTCGACATGTGCTCAAACACAAAAAAATTGTGTCATTCAAAAAATAAAATTGGAGACTTACTACCTAATTTCTATCTTCTTTTGTTGATATGCTTTTCTTCAAGGCAGAAAGTGAAATTTTTGAAAAAGTCTAAATCTCTATCCCTTGACCAGGAAGAAAGTGAAATCTTCAATCTCCTTTACTTGACTGTGGTCCTATATAAGTAAGGAAGTGGAGGCCCCCCAAGGCCTAGCTCGAGTGGCAAAAGGTGGAGGATTTGTGGCTTAGGTCGCAGGCCCCACACCATGCAAAGTGAAGCCCGGTATTTAAGTGGAGAAGGGTAGAGGGGCGGCCCCATTATCCACCGAGTTTAGAAGGTTGTGATTGGTCCAAAGGGCGGGTCATAGACGGATTTCTCGGTTATCAAAAAAAAAAGTAAGGAAGTGGAATGCTCTATTAGTAGTTTAGTACTCTAAACTATTTGCACTAGTTATTCAATCTTTATTCGTGTGGTGATCTGTTGATTCTGTCATTTTTGATTTTTTGGTATTTATAAATTGAGGAAATGACCTGTGTTCTAGAAGTGCTACTCTAATGCTTTTAGATATGTTGAGGCTGTATAATAGCATAGTTTCTTTAACTCTTTGTGCCGTGCCTACAATTTTAATATTGGATACATTTCTAGTGTCTCCTTGATAAATTAGCATCTCTTACATCTTTGCCTATGAATTCCAATGCCTTGATGTGTTTTTCCTTCCTTTATCCTTACTGTGTTAGTGTTGTGCAGCTGCCTGTATGACGTGGGAGTTGGCAGAGTCAGGAAAGCACTTCATCACTACAATAATAAATGGTTCTGATCTGGTGCCTACATTTTCAACCGCTTCTATAGATGTTCTTCGTTCTGAGGTATGACATTACTTCCATTCATATACTTCAAAGTTCTCATCTTGGACCTGCTGTGATTTCTAACTTCAAACAATAATTTTCAGGTAACTGCGTCATCCTGGGTAAATGATCTACGTGACCAAGTTGAGCGCAATAGAGTTTTGAAGGTTATTTATCGATCTGCCACTGCTCTTGGTTCTCGTCTACCATCTATAGCTGTAGCGAAAGCAAGGGTTGCTGGTGCAGGTGCACTTCTGCGTCCTGTCTCAAGCAGTACTCAGGTAGATGGTTGGAACCTTCCACTGGTTTTTCCCCTTCTGTTTTTAGTACTAAATTTCCCTTATTGAATGCCGCATAACATTAAGTTTGTGAATAAATGGATTATGTAATTCTAACTTCGTAGTTCTGGACAAGTTGTTATTCATATATGGAGTTTTGGTAAAATATTAATAGGATATTGCCAATGAAACTTTCTGTCCTTAAATTTCATGGCAGGAAGGTTCAGCTTCAAAAAAATAAATTCATGGCAGGAGGGCTGATTTTTGCCTTAATGTGCAGGTGGTGATGAAGCGTGCTCAAGATGTTGCCCAAGCAGTTGTCAAGACACGCTCCTCTTTGTCATCATGGAGTTGTATGGGTGTGCGTCGCCGTGTCGTCTCACCTTCAGCAAACTCCAAACCAGATGATTTCTCTGAGGCTCCCCTTATAGCTCCTAGAACATGTGAAACATTTGTGAGTGAAGTAGTAAGCAGTGTTCCTGACGGGAACAAAGTTGAATATTGTTCTTCAAGCAGTGGATCTGGACAAGATGAGACCGATGAAGAGGAAGATGCTGCTGGAATGGATAAACCAATGGGTACTACCACCATAGAAGAGGACATCACAGAAGGTGAATTGTGGTATGAATTGGAGAAGGAGCTACAAAGGCAGGAGCGTGAAGCTGATGTCCATGACCAAGAAGCAGCTGCTGCAGCAGAAGAAATTGCTGAAGAGGAGAAGTTGCTTGCCGATGCAGCTGAAAACCAAACGTCAATATCTCCATCGGATGTGTCAGATAACCACCATTTTTACCCTCCTGGAAGAATAATGCATATGGTTTCTATACCATCAACAGAGGCAAGTGGCCTGGATCATGATGGTCCAACGGAAGACCATGTCGGGATATACGAGACACCTAGAGAATTGTATAGTAAGCTTCGTTTGTCAAAAACCATGATAAATGATCATTATATGCCAATGTATAAGAAGATGATGGAATTATTGATTAGGGAGCTAGAAAATGAATTAGACTGTGATTGTGAATCATGAGTTGGACCCAAAAATAACACAGTACATATATATATTGAAGATGCCAAAGAAAGGCAACAAATTTGAAATTTCCCTTCAGTGTGTTCTTTTTGTTTCTTCTCTGTTGTCTGTGTTAATTCTATTCAACCTCCGTAAACTTGGGAAATAATACTCTTCGAGACTTGAAAGTTGAAACCCCTCAATCTTGAAACGGCCAAGATGAGCTCTTATTTACAAAAACATAATACATAAATATATGACCCTTAACTTGATGTCAGTTAGCAATTATGACCCTTAACTTTGGATATGCACAAATAGACACTTAAACTTGTATAAAATTGAACAAATAGACACACGTGTCCTACATGGCATGATACACGTAGGATGCTACGTAGGACACAAAATTTTCATGTAGGGTGCCATGTAGGACAAATGTGTCAATCTGTTCAATTTTATACAAGTTTAAGTGTCGACATGTGCACATCTAAAGTTAAGGGTCATAGTTGCCAACTGACGCCAAGTTAAGGGTCATGTTTATGTTTTATGCCTTTACAAAAAGGTAAAAAATGACCCTCAAGTAATAAATAAGGGATAATGCTCCTGAACTATGATTGATATCTCGCGACACATCTTAATTTAACTAGCATCCTATTACCTCCTAAATTATTTTAAAATAGACTAAATATGCCCTAAAAGCTGACGTGGCATAGAGAGTGAACACTTCTTGAAGGCAGGTGATGAGTGAAAAAACTGGACATATGTCATTTTTTAATTGATAACTTTATAATTAGTTAATACACATAATTATTGTTATTAAAACTTATGTATATTGAATTATTTTCATTTCTTTCTTTGTAAGATATTAATTTCTTCCTCACTTTAAACGTTTTAATTATTTTTCTTTCTTTAATTTCTTATATTTTCACTTTTAATTATTTTAAAAAAATTATGTGTTTTTTTCATAAAAAATTATTAAAAAGTGTCTTGTAACGTTTTAATTTTTTGATGCTTTATTTGATTTTCTTCACTTATTTTGATATTCCTTCGAAATTAACTTATTTTAAATACAAGACATTTGGAATTAAATTTGAAATCAAATCAAAATGAAAAACAAAGAAACTAAAAGGAGTAAATAAAATCAATAGAAAAAACAATGAATGCAAGTAAGAAAAATAATAATATTTACGCACGTGGTAGGCTTGTGTGTACAAACACAACCAACTTACCGAGTTGAAAGTCCCACATCAGTAAAAAAGGTACACGAAAAAAAAAAAAAGAGTTCGGAAGAGGGGGGGGGGGGATAATAGAACCTTAGTTAAGTTAAGGTATATCGCTGAAATTTCGATCATATTTCAAGGGGTATTTATGCATTATCCCAATAATAAAGTCGAGTCTCGAGAGGTACCTCGACTCCAAACATTACTTTACTTTACTCTTATTTATAAGCCAACAAAGGCAAGACTAACACAACAATAACAAATTGTACCAAAAGCAATCTAAATTGTACTATAAATTTGGTACTTTCTCCCCTCCACGGAAACATGTGTCAACACCATCGTTCTTCAGGAAAACACCTGTCAACACAATTGTTAAGCACGTGTGCTGCAAAAGTGTACCAAAAATAGCTCCATTCCCCTTTCCCTCACATTTGCACTAAAATATCGCTAAAATTCGATCCCACCGAGTTTTCATCCGAATTAGTGGAGATGAAGTTGGAGCGGCAAGTTCTCTGCTATCAGAATTGGTCCACTCGATCTCTCCCTAAAGAAAATCAGTGAAATGTTGCAAAGGATTAGAAAGGGTCTTCGAGTCATCATCCTAAACCATCTAATTCAATTTCGTTTGATCGATCTAAGGTGGAAATTAAATTCTAAATTTATGTGATAATAGTAACTTCAATTCTTTTTTTCTTAGAGATGGTTGATTTAGACATCTTTATCTATATGGATTTGAGTCTTTCTTTTTCTTTTCTTTTCAATAATATAAAGTCTCCCTACAGACTTACCGATGCTAAATGTTGATGTAGTTAAGGTGTTTGATAATTTGTCTAAAGTAACTAAACAAGTTTATCTTTCTTTTTATTTTTTAAACAAGAGTTCTATACCTTGATTATCATTCACCAGTTCAAGAGGTTTATTATTTATTACCATCGAACAATGTTACGTTGGAGAATTGCTTTTGAACAGTTTTCATTTGCTATCACATTATTTTGATTTTCAATATACATATTGTTAAAATATCAAAATAATGTGAGCAAATAGAGTACTTTCACTTCGATGCAGTGTTTTGGGAAGCGAGAAGCGGAAAAAAGCGATGAGGGCTCGCTAGCGAGAAGCGAAGCGCACACTTTTTAAAGTAAATCGATATTTAGTATAAAAATAAAAAATATTAAATAACTGAATAGAGGTAACATATTCTTAGATTAAAAGTAAATAGATAGTCAATCATCCTCATAAGTCATAAGTCATAACATATAAAACAAAAACATAATTAAATCACAAAATGATCAAACTCCTATTCTTCAAAAAGATCCTCAAACTCTTCAAGTGCCATCACCAAGGGTCCTACTTGGTCATCATCTTCTTCATCATCAAGGGCTCATCAACAAGGTTTCCACTTGAACTTGAACCTCTAGCTCCTCTTTCCTTGCCCCTTAAAGTACTCCCCATAAAATCATAAATATTATCCTCAACACCACTTGCCATAGCAACATCACCATAAGTGAGACTTTATCCTTCGTACACTTCTTCATCTTGGTGATTTTGGGGTGCTCCAGTTAACCATTCATTTGCCTTATCAATACTATCCAACAAAATTACATCAATGATATTACGAGCATTGTAACGACGCACCAAAGTTCTATTATATTTAATGATATAGCTATTGAGGACTTTCAACTCAAGCCTATTTCTCTTTTTACTATGAATCTGCACATAAGTTGTCACGATCCGGGAGTACCCCTAAGACGTAACACTGTGTACTCGACCCCGAAGGGGTCTCATACAAGCCCTTAGCATAATCATAGACATAAGATCATAGGAAAATAGTGCGGAATTTAAAACTTTTCTTTACAATCGAAGTCTTTTATAAAATGAGAGAGTCTATACACTATGTCTTAAACCATCTATAACATTTGGATAGAAAACTCTTTGAATACAATCTTAGGGACACGATCCTTACTAAAAGTCTACAACATAAAAGAAAGACATAAAGGACATATGATCAAGCCCTCGAATACTATGAGGACTCACCAATCTTCTTCTTCTTGATCTACTAGAGTCCTAGCCACGAGGATGAAATCCAATATCTCCAAACCCTACACTTGTAGAAAATGTAGAAATATGGGGTTAGCATAAAAAGTACTAAGTATGAAAGCCATGCAAGAAAATCCTTAAAACATGATAAAAGAGACATTTTGTTTGAAACCATGCTATATGCCACTTTTGAACATCATCTTTGAAATAGTTGGAGAATGCAACTCATAAAGCAACTCACATACAATTTATCATAGCATAAAATATATCATCACGATAACAATCACAGTCTCTAACATAACATAATACATATCCCAATCTTCACAACGCACAGTTCATACACATAGTCACATACCAAGGTCAACTCATCATAGAAGAACTATCACATAAGCAACCCTAAGCCATACTTGTGCAATGCATAGATAGGATCCCATAATCCTATCTACACTAAGTATCACTTTTAGGCAACCAACAACATACATATCTTACTTTACCTTATTCATATCCAACATACATAAGTAGGGAGTCATTCATGTTCATAACTTGTAACAAGTGAAGTCAACCTTAACATTCATACATACCTTTCATATAACATAAGAGAACCTCACCATAACCCATTTTATAAGTCTACTTGTGCAATGTATAAGTGAAGTCCCATACCTCCACTCACACTAAGTAAATCTCATTAAGAAGTCATATGTATAGTTCATGTTCATAATTCATATAAAGCATACATTCGACTCATAATCATCATATCATAAAAGGGACATACCATGCCCACTCTCAAAGCCTACTTGTGCAATGCATGAATGTAGTCCCATACCCCCATTCATACTAAGTAGAATCTCTTGAGGAACCATACCACATAACTCATGCTCTTATCATAATTCGTATTCTTATCATATAGAGAAATTTAGCCTTAACCGACATAGACCATGTGAGCTACATGGAATCCGGTGTTCTATCCCCACATCGGAAAGAGGTGTCCTACTTGCCTAAGGTAGAACGTACATAATAGCTTTTAGGTGGATCCACTAGCTATATACCTATATGGGCACATAGTTATGGGATAAGGAGATTGCTACTAGAAACCCGGACTACTAGCGTAAAAGGTTTCCATCTCATGAGATAACATACATTGGGAAACCGGACTTGCTAAACGTAAAAGCCTCCATCTCATTTTCATATCCGCTTGGTGCTAAGCATAATTCCCTTTAAAGGTCATATTAAGTCTTTACTTAAGTTCATATTCATGAAAGAATGCACTAGTCACTTAAACCAACATAGCATCATAATAGCTCATAGATTCATAAGGTAAGAATGTCCTTTCAACCTTAGGATCATCAATATGTGAGTAAACCTTTCACATCATATTCATAGTGTGTTCATGAGAATAACCTTTCATTCAACACAACAAGATCATCATAGTCATAATAGTTCATGCATAATAAAGTCTTAGGGAGAACTACCTTTCACAATACCACAATTAAATAATAATTATAAGATTTTCACTTTCTAAGTGAATCGTAAGCTCATGCACAATTATCATAAAGATGTACAAGTCCTCATTACTTTGCCCTTCAAGGGCAACGAACCACAAGCAACACCTTAGTCACATCATTTACATATTCATGCATGAGTGTGTGTGTGTGATTGTCCTTTCAATGACACAACAACAATATTATCATAGTAGACACATCATTCTCAAAGTATTCATAAACATGCATATAATATCATAATCATACTTACCCCTCTTATCTTACATTCAAGGATCATGTTTAGTCAACATATCTAGAATGCATCATATGAGACATAGAGATAGTCATAACTCAAGTACAACATTCATTCCATGCATAGGCTCATATACTCATATTAGAGGTCATGTAGATGAAGCCCTTTCACAACAATGCCATAGACAATTCAACATTCATAATAGCTTCCTTCTATAAGCCTTAACATTCTTAACTTATTTATATTAGCTTACCCTTAAAGCCTTAGGAGTCATATTCATACTACAAGCCTAACTCTCAAGCAATACCTCACATGATCAACATGTATACCTAATTCTTAGGGTAACCTAACCACATGCCTCATTCTTGAACAATTATAGTCATATAGGAACATATAAACTCAATCTCAATACTACACAACCATGATCCATCATATAAGTCATAATCAAGTCAATTCATGTCTTGAAGCTTTACCCTTGAGGGATTTATGTCGAGGTGATCTAATCTAAGGTAATTCATCATTCTTAGAAGGTCACACCCAACTCTCAATTTGCCTCTTTCATGACATAACCCTAGACTATATAAATTTCATTATAGGATCTTAGGTTAATCAAGTATACATGTAGAATTATACTTAAATCATGCAATTACATCATAATCAACTCACATCCAATCAATTGGACTAACTTGCAACAACATTCATAATGTAGAGAAGAATCATAACTAGGATTTGGGGAACTCATAGATTCTTGAAGGATTCAAGTTAAAATCATAGAAATTCAGTCTTACATTTATAAACAAACATAATTCAACCTTTAAAAGAAACTTTGTATGGAATCCATGGGGTTGAGTTGAAACCCTAGTTAATTGGGTTTTCTAGAATTGAGATAAAAAGCTTTTGAAGGGGCTCCTTGGGTGATGGCTACCCAAGGATGAAAACTTCCATACCTTAGGTGTAGAATCCTACCAAATTCGAATTGAAAAGCTCATTCCTTCAAGCTTTCCTTGATATCTTTCTTTGTTCTTCAATAGAGGTTCTAGAGACAAGATTCTTGGAGAGGGAGGTAGTTGGGTTTTGATTTGGGGTCTTGGGTTATAAGGAATTAATTAGGTGTTTAATGACATAAAATAGTTTATATAGGTGTAATAAGTCCATATAAAATGACCCTTAATGAAAACTAATTAAAAAGGAATTAATTGGAAACTACTTACCTTGGCAGAGATTTTGGACAACAAGCAGGTGCAATCCACGCCCCATGGACCTACGGAGGGTGGGTGCATTGACGCCTCGTCCTGCAGGTCCGTAGGCGGTGGCTGAAGCTTGTCAACTTGGGGCCTGACCCACGACCCCCACCTACGGGTCGTGGGTCCATCTACTGGCCGTAGATGGCCATTTGTAGGTCACACCAACATTGCAGATTTTTGGTTTCTAGGCAGCCTTGGGGGTTAGACTTTAGGGTCCTCCCTAAGGACCTTTGGTTGGTCTTTAGGCGGGTCGTACCTTGACGTTTAAACCCTATACACCTCAAACTAAGCTCGGGACATCATTTTACAACCTAAAACCCCACATCAAACTCAAAACAAACTCGTTTGGCTCTAGTTTCACCTACTAGTTTCCATTAGGCTCTAGCTTGGTCTTACTAGTTTTCCGGGTTGTTACATAAGTCCTAGAAAGAAATTAATAGGAGGGATTAGGATAATTAAGATACCATTTAATTTAGTAATAATGTAATGTAGTTTCTCACATGTTCATACACAGTCCAATTTCTCTCGCAACCGGATGCGTTACAAGTTAAACTTTGCACTCTAATAGTAAACTGTTGCAAGTTTGGGACATATGACCATATTGCATCCACCATTCAACTGTAGAAGAGTTATTTTAAAAGTTAATGTGTAATAAATTAAAAGTTGAAGCTTTAAACACAATTAAAAGATGAAATTCTCACATGGTGACCTTAAGGTTCTAGCTCTATTGGCTGATTCAATTCCAAGTAGCCCATTAGCTTTCATGTACACACCAAGCTCCTCCCCTATTTTGTCTTGCAAATTTTTATCTAGGATCATCCTCTCAACACATTTATAATATCCCTGCCACACTTCTTCATTTAAAGTCTTCATATCAATATTTTTATAATAGAGCCCTGGGTTCAAAATGTGTCGTGTTGCATGTAAAGGTTGATGAAGTTGATATGTCCACCTTGTATCAATGATTTAAAAAACACTCTTATATTTCCTTGTATCATAATTGAATGCCTTTTCAATACTTACTTTGTCCTTATCCATGGATTCATAAATGTAACCCATTGGTGGTTTTTTCTCCCCATCCACCATACGGAGTACATGAACTAAAGAACCACCAACTCTGAGTGCTTGAACAACGTCATTCCAAAAATATGGACTAATGATGTGTCTTGCAACTTCTTTCACAAGAGTTTTCTTTGAATAAACACTCTCATTCCATTCAGTTGACATAAACAAAGTTCTCAAATTTTCTTTTGCTTATAAAAGCTATACAAAGTCAAAAAAGTTGTTGCGAATCTTGTCTTGGCGGGTTTACCAAATTTCTTTGCTTTGTGTATCTCCTCATCATATTAAAAAACAGTTCTCTTTGATTGATATAAGAATGTATCTTAATAGCCTTACCAAAAACATTTCAAAAAATAGTAGTTAATAAGTAAAGAAACTAACATGAAGTTTTAAAAAGAAAATTAAATATCAAGACTCAAGTTCACCTGTAGAATACAGGGCTTCTTTGAAAATGTCACCAAACATCAAGTTGATACAGTGAGTAGCACAAGGAGTCGACAAAAATATGTGAGAACACTCCCTTCAATATGTTACCCACTTTTTTGTTCTCACTTGCATTATCAGTCACAACTTGTACCATATTTTCCTTGCCTATCTTCATGATAGTGTTCTCAAACAAGTTAAACATCTTATTAGAATCGATAGAAGAGTCACTAGCATCATAGGATTCAAGGAACACAGTCCCTCTTGGAGAATTCACCAAAATATTAATGACCATTTTCCCATTCCTTGCTGTCCATTTATCCATCATAATGGAACATCCATACGTTTTCTATTGAACCTTATGTTCTTCTAAAACCTTGTTTGTATTTTTCATCTCCTTTTTTAGAAAAAGGAACTCCTACCTCATGATAGGTAGGGGGCTTCATTCCAGAGCCATTTTGGCCGACTACCTCAATGAATTCACCAAAACTCTCGATCTAATTAACACAATTGAAAGAAAGCCCTGCATCATACATCCACCTAGCAAAAGCAGATACATCACGATCCTTCTAAATCTTCCTAGAAGATTCTAAATCAATAGGCCCACCTTTTCTCTTTTCGTTTGGTTTTTGCAAAAAATAGAGATTCATAGGACCCTTGACATTGCTATAGGTAGAAGATCCACTCCTACTACTTGAAGGCATCCTTTGATACTTTGAGGGAGGCCCCATTGACATATTCACTTCATCTTCATCATTATCAACAAGATTAACCATGGATGCTTCATGGTTCATTTGAGTTTTAAAATTATTTTTTTCATAAAATACTCTTCGATCTCTTCAGACATACTTTTACATCTCTATAGCCATCGATAAGATGCTTTTTGTGACAAAATATTTCGTCAATGTATGCCACATCACAAAAGATACATTTAACTTTTGTGTTTTTGCCCATAGGAGTTCCATACAGCCAAGTCGGATTCCTTTTTTATGACATTTTGAATAAGAAAATACAACTTTACTAGTTACTACAAGAAAAAAAAGAAGTGTAACTTAGTAACAAAACAACAAATAAACTACGTAAAAAAATAAAGGCGGTTAAGAGAAGAAACTAGCATATGTCATACACCTCACACTGTATAGAAATTAAAAAAAATAGAGCAACAATAAAATTGAAAAATATAGAGCAGCAATAGAATTGAAAAAAAATAAAGCAACCAACAATACAAATTGAAAAACAGAGCAGCAATAGAAATTTAAAAATAAACAGAGCAGCAATAAAGATATAGAAAAAAATACAGCAGCAACCAGAAATAGGAAAAAAACAGTCGCAAATGCGACAACCAAATAGAAGAAGAGAAGGAGAGAAGAAGAGAACTTACAACAGTCACAGCCTTGCAACCTCGCAGCAGTCCAAACTCAAAAATTAATAATTTGAAGTCGCGAAAGGAGATATTGTGAAGTCGCCAAAATATTTTTCAGAAATTAAAAAAACCTTACAATTTAAAAAAAAAAAACCATAATTAGCACCTTTTAAAGTTAAGCGCACCTTTTCTCGCCTTTTCTTTTCTTGCGCTTCTCGCTTTGACTGTAAAATCAATCGCTTTTTGAATGTCGCCTCACTTCAGGGAAGAAAAGCACAGAGTCGCGCTTTGCCTCACCTTGCGCTTCACCTCGCCTTGCGCTTAAAGCGCGCTTTTTCTTGCTTTTGATAGCACTACTTCGATGGTGCCTTTTTTTTTCAATTACTCTGAATATCAAACATTAATACAATTTCAAGAATAAGTGGCCCATGTATTCATCCAATTGATAATGAATATCTCATCAGTAAAAATGAGTAATGCTTTAATCTTTGAAGCCTAGAAATATAAAGACATGAGCAAAAAAATATGTAAATAATAGATAAATAGTAGATGTGTTAGGCTCCATGTAATTAGTCTTTACTATTTCTCTTTGTTAGCAAATTTTTGAGGTTTCAAAAAACATCAATAATGCTGAGGAATACAACATAATTAATTTTAAAAAATTAAATCATGAAAATAAATAACCTTTTAACTACAAAGTCAATTACACTACTATGAAATTTAAAACTGATAAGATAATCTCATTGCATATCAAAGAGAAATCTGAGAATGAGAACAAGAGATAATGTGTTTTCATTTTGGTAACATGCTGGGATGGTGCCTTTTGGATTAGCCCAATTATATGTTGAAAAGATTTTTCTAACAATTAAGTTTAAACGAACGTGTTTGTTAGTGAAAATCACAACTTATTAGATTGAGGCATTGTAGTGAGCATGCTAGCAAGTCAATGTTCCTCTATCTATTGTTTAACATACAAAGCGTAAATAAGTCAAAAAAATTAAAAAGATTTTCAAAACTATCATTGTCATTATTTATTTGACTAATACGTTTGAGAAAACTCACACTATTTATAATGTCATGATGTCTTTGTCGAGTTTCTATGTTGATACCCCATCACACAAAAACACACTAAAAACTTTTGCTATTACATCTTCAGTTATAATTTCTACTATTTGTTGCATGTTCTGATTTTATTTCTTAGTATACTTTTCAAATAGCCATTTCAAACTTTGACGTAAATTTATGATTTCATTATATTATTTTAGCTACATTAGTATGTTTTCTCCCATAAGTTAGTGCGTGTGCGTGTAGGTGGGGGTCTAGGTGTGTCTTCTGTTAGATCACCGATGTGACCTCACTTGAAGGCTAGGTATGTCTCCACTTGAATTTGTTTTCTGATACACACATACACATCTTCAAACGGATAAGTGATAACTTTTCCTGTACTAGCCATCACAATTTTGCATTTATAGTCGGTAATTTTAAAATATAAATTTATGTTTGAAGTACAATTAAGATGAATCTTACATGCACAGAAGTATAAACTTTTTGACATCAATGTTATGAACTTCTTTTGTTAACTCTTCCTGCCCATAACGCGTTACAATCCGCACATAATAATATTTCTTACAAATCAAACAAAATAACTTTCCTTTATAAAATATATTCACTATATTTAAATTTCGAACTTGAAAATCAAATGTTGACTTTCATGTATATTTCCTACATTTGTATATGTAATAATGGGTTTCTGGTTGTGCAGATCTTCAAGACCTCAGATAGTGTTGCACGACGACTGCAATACAACTCAAGATTCTACAACTTTCAAGATAAAGGGGAAAAATATTTCTGGTAGTTCAATTAGGCATTTTTGTGTTATTTTGTTTTGGATATGTAAAATGGCTATATAACCTATGAAAGTGTTCTCCAATATAATCATTAAGTACTTATTCAACAAATTTCTGCATCAATAGAGCTAAAAATAATTATATATAGTTTGTTTATCTTCAAGTATCCACTGCTTTAAAATGTAAAATGTTGGGCCCGTGCTAAGCACTGACCATGCACCTCTAGTATAACATAAACTAATTTTATGGATTTACATTGAAGTAGATTATAGTCTAAAAAGACTACTTTATTGATGAATAAAGATAAATTTACATGATTAGCAAATGTGAGCCTAGCTAGGTAGATAATTTAACAATATCTAATTCAAATGAGAGTGATGTTTGTGGTAATCATGATCCCCCCTATAGAAATACTCTCAACTATGAACTCAAGTCATGAACAATGAGTTCATCTCCCCAATTGACTATAAGACGTTCAACAACAAAATTTATAGTCAATGACCAAGTAAAACAGAAAATCAAATTATGTATGTAATAATTCTAAAGTAATATAAGTTGCAATTACTGGATCAAAATACTTAAAAATATTTGAAAAAATTATGATTAAATAAAAAGTATCTTTTGACCATCGAGGTAGTAACTAAGACTAAATTTTTATTTGTGGGATTACTCAAGCATCCAATGTTATTCTTTTCTTAAAATAAATTTATTCAATGTTCTATTAAAAAAATTGTAACATTTGAACACTAATTTGATTGTTTTCAAAAATAAAATTAGCTAGACATATGTATGACATATTCTATGTAGCATGGAGCATTTGTTTTCAAAATATGTGTAATTTTTGGGTCGTGGATCTCCCATGTGGACCGATCCGATCCAACCCGATCTGTTTTATGTCTTAATTTGGATAATTCCTTTTAAAAGGATAAGGCAAAACAGTTACATAGTAACTGTTCAACCTCTCCTTAAAAGACTCCAAGTGGGAGCAACTTTCAAAGAAACGGGTAACGTGAAAAAAATTCAGAAAGGAAACGTGAGAAACAAAGAAAAAGAAAAACAAGCGATCAGTTAAGAAACAGAGAAGTGAGTTTCTTAGACAAATCAATCAACACTCAAAGAGGACTTTTAGTTTGTGAACAAAGATCTTTGTTTCTTAGTGATTCAAAGAGAGACTTGAGTGCAATCCTGTCAAAGTAGCAAAATCAACGATTTCCGCCGTAAATTACAAGGTACACATCTCGATGTTGATTTGCCTTATAATTTCTTCATTGGTATCAGAGCCAGGTTTATTGTTCTCATTATGTGCTACTTCCTTGTGTATTCACTGTGTATGTTGATAAAAAATAAAATTGAGACTATTTTAAAAAAAAATTAGTGAATAAAAAAATTGGAAGATGTTAATTTTTTTTTGACGTTTGAATATGGATTAATTCTATGGTAAATAGGATTCAGAATCCTATTTGATTGTGACTCATGATGTAGATAGGATTACTTATCCTACTAAGAAAGAAATTTTACATTTTTTTTTGAAAAAAAAACTGCTTCTGTTTGTAGTGATCTGAAAATTAGTTGAACAATTATTTTGGTCGAAACTTATTTTTTCATAATTTGCTCGTTCATTGCTTTCCGAAAATATATTATAATGGAAAAATAGATTTAAAACGAGTGAGATATGAATTATTGAAAATTGACTATTTTTGTAAATATTTTTCGGAAAAAAAAAACTGCTTCTGTCTGTAGCAATCTGGAAATTTGGTGTACATGTTTTTGGCTGGAAACTTATTCTTTTTTATTATCTACTCGTTTATAGCTTTCTGAATATATTATAATAGAGAAACATACTTAAAACGAGTAAGATATGAACTTTTTAAGTTGGGCTGGAAAAAAATATATTTTGTTTAAAGAATTTTTTTTTTGATTGAGATTAGTGTCCTATTTAGGAATATTTTTATATGTGTCCTCTTTAGGATCTTATTGATCTTGTGTATTCGTTTTGTCCTTATGTTCCTTAAACAGTTCCTTACCTTTTACGAAAATTTGTGACATATGTTGTCGCATTAAATGGTATTAATCATATTTTTATTTTGTTCCCATTTCAGATATGGCTGAACGAGAACATGCTGAAATTACTCCAAGTGGGAGCTCTCAAAGTCGAGCAAAAGGACGAGGTAGAACAACAACCCGCCGTAAGTCATGTTTTTGAGGGCGAGAAATCGTACGGATTGGTATTCCAAAAGAGACACAAAGTATGTTAAGGAATGAAAGGACCATTCGAAGGAAAAGAGAAAAAGATCAGAGAGAGTTTAGGTCTTTGAAGATGGATCCCCTTGATTGTTTAATAGAATTCCTCCATATCTTTGTCATGAAATTTGAAAAGCTTAATGAAAGTGATATTCAAGTTATAGAGAGGGAAGGATACGATGTTGTGTATCATTCCTTGCCAGAATACTGGAAGAATGAACTGAATGAAATTAGTATCTAAATTGGGAATAATGAAGAATTATGGGTGTACACAGTAAAAATAGGAGTTAAGCGGGTAAAACTTCACCACATACTTCCTTTTTATTAGTATTTTTTTTTCTTTAAAAAAAAAAACTTTGTAGTGAACATCTTTGATTGTGCTTTAATATGAATATTTGAGTATTGTTCTCTTTTGTTTTGGATAAGTGAATTATTATTCTATTACACAATGTCATATGGTGTTTGATTATTAGACATGTAAATCTATGTGATTATAGTCTAAAATAAATTAGTGTACATATTAAGAAGTTAATTTCAAATTTTGGTTAAATATTTAATTTGTAGATGATGAATGGATGCTTACGTGTCTTTTCAATTTTACATTTAAATATAAAACCATTATGAGAATTGATTTGCTTGAATGTGTATGTCACATGCATAATTGTTAAAATTCTTGCCTAATTATATGTCAATAACAGACATGGCATCAAAAAATATCATTGCTGACTTAAAAAAAGAAGTGAAAAACTTAACGGTGATAATTACGATATCTGGAGTCGTAAAATATGGTATGTACTGGAAGAGACAAATGCTTTGGAAGGTATAAATCATGTTTTGAATCAACCAGAAGAGAGTAATACTGCACAACACAGAAGGGATCTTGAAGCTTACAAAGCTTGGAAAAAGGCTAACTCCACTGTACGTGGAATAATAGTTAGTTCTGTAGTTGATGATCTCATACATGAATGTGAGGAATTCCTTACTGCTAATGCTATGTGGGCACATCTGCGAGAAACATATGGGGGTACGTCTGTAACCCGTCTCCGGCAGTTGACTATCAAATTTGACACTTACAAAAAACGTCATGATCAAAATATCAAACAACACCTTAGGGTGATGTCAAACATGATAGCTCAACTCAAGAGTGTTGGCCATGTTCTTTTAGATGAGCAACAAGTTCAGGCAGTAATTCGGTCTCTTTCCAATAATTGAGAACATTTGAAGGTTAACTTGACCCATAATGATAACATCAATTTTTTTTTTGATGTTGCACGTCATGTTGAACTTGAAGATAAACGCCTTGGTGCTGCTAAAACTGCTTCTAATGCCTTTGTGGCAGAGTCAAGTGTTACAAAATCTTCAGGCTTCAAGCGCAAGAAAAATTGGAAAAGAAATGGGAAAAACAAAGAGACTGAAGAAGGACCCTCTAAGAAAAAGAAGAAGCCAAATTCCAAGAAAGTAAAATGGTTTTTCAAGAAGAGGGACAAGAGCAAAATGAAGTGCTACAATTGCCAAATATTGGGGCATTTCGCTCGTGAATGCACTGAGCCCAAAAAGGTAGCATTTCTAAACGCATCTCTAAGTGCTACTTATGTTTCTAGCACTTCTTCACTAACTGAATCTTATCCTATGTGGATTTGTAGACTCAAGATCCATCGACCACGTGAGTCGAGATAGAGAGGCGTTTGTGGAGTTTAATTGAGTTTCATCTAAATCAAGGTGGATCTACGTAGGAAATAATGCTAAACTTGAAGTCAAAGGTATAAGCACTTGCAAAGTAAACTTGCGTGGTGGCCGTTCCTTGATGTTGCATGACGTCCTACATGCTTCAGAGATTCGATGAAACTTAGTATCTGTGTTTGTTCTTTTAGACGTTGGTTTTGATTTGTTTTTTAGTCGTAATGGTGTTAGAATAACTCTGGATAATATTTTATATGGTTTTGGACTACGTTATGCTCGTTTTAGATTGTAATGCTTCGACTTATGACTATTATGTTGACTATTGTGTAATGGCATGTTATTCTAGTAATAATGATATTGATGTTATTACATGGCATGCAAGATTAGGTCACATAGGGCAAGATCGAATGAATAGGTTGGCAAAAGAAGGGAATTTAGGTTCTTTCACCAAAATTGAAATGCCAACTTGTGAAAATTATCTTGCTGGAAAGATTACGCGTAAACCATTTGGGAAGGCTAAGAGAGCTGAATTCCCACTTCAATTAATTCATTCTGATATTTGTAGTCCAATGAATGTAAAGGCAAGGTTTGGTGCTACATACTTCATTACATTTATTGATGATTTCACACGCTTTGGTTATGTCTATTTGATTTCTCATAAATCTGAAGCACTTGAGTGCTTTAAAAGATATATGAATGAAGTTAAAAATCAATTAGATAAAAGCATAAAAGCTTTAAGAACCGATCGAGGACGTGAATATTTGTCAAAACAATTTGAAGAATTATGTACTGAAAAGGATATTATCAGACAGTTAACTACTTCTTATACACTTCAACAAAATGGTGTAGTTGTAAGAAGGAATATGACATTATTAGACATGACAAGATCAATGATGGCGCAGACAAATTTGTCTATCTCTTTCTGCGGAGATGCATTATTGACTGCGACTTACATATTGAACAAAGTGCCTTCTAAATCAGTGTTTTCCACTCCTTATGAACTTTGGACTGGTCATAAAACAAACCTGAATGATCTACGATCGTAGGGTTGTGCAGCATACATTAAAGATCGTTTTGGTGAGTTTGGTAAACTAAGTCCAAAAGGAAAGAAATGTATCTTTATAAGGTACTCTGAACGCTCCAAAGGGTATGTGTTCATCGATGAACTGGAGGACGTAAGTATTACTGAAATTGTATCACGAAATGTCAGATTTTTGGAAAATGATTTTCCCAAAAAAGGTGAAATAGATGAAGTTGAGCCTCTGTACGAAATGTTGAATTCAGAAGATCAAATAATGTTATCAAGCATACTTGATAATTCAATGGATCAAGAAATGATTCCTGGTCCAAGTGGGAGTTATGAATCCCAAAATCCTATAGAGGAATCTGAACTTCAACTCCGTAAGAGTACAAGAAAAGGTTTACCTAAACGATCTTATAAGATTGAGGATTATGTTTTCTTGGTATCTTCTACAGAATTGGATGAACCTAATTCTGTAACAGAGGCCTTTTCAAGCCCTGAAAGGGATGAATGGTTAAAAGTGATGAAAGAAGAATTAGAGTCCATGAAAACCAATAAAGTTTGGGATCTAGTTGACCTTCCTAAGGAACGTAAAACTATTGGGAATAAATGGATTCTTAAAGTTAAACGTAAATCGGATGGGTCGATAGAAAGACACAAAGCACGATTGGTTGCAAAAGGTTTTACTCAAGAAGTTGGAATAGACTATGAGGAAACCTTTTCACCAGTTGTGAAGTTTACATCCATACGATTACTTTTTGCTATTGTTGTACGTTTAGATCTAGAATTACACCAAATGGATGTGAAGACCGCTTTTCTCAATAGAGAATTAAACGAGGAAATCTACATGGAACAACCAGTTGGTTTCGTTGTTAAAGATCAAGAAAAGAAAGTATGTAAATTGAAAAGATCAATTTATGGCCTAAAGCAATCTTCAAGGCAGTGGTATCTGAGATTTCACAAGGAGGTGATGTCATTTGATTTCACCATGATCGATGAAGACCATTGCATCTATGTGAAAAAGTCCAATGGAAATTTTGTAATTCTTTCTCTTTAGGTAGATGATTGATCTAAGTTGTCAATAATTGCCCATCAAGTGCTTGAATTGAGGAATGATCTTGAGTCTATTAGCTTGATTTTTGTTATACTTGTGATGATTGTGCACTTACACACATGATTAGTTGTTTCAGGAACTCTCGAAGGAATTGGAGTTGGAATGAAGAAAGAAGAAGAAAAGACGCGCAAGAAATTGACTAAGTGTGAAGACCCTAGGGCTTGGCGTAATGAGAGGCGCATCGCACCAGCTCACAAAGTTCTGCAAGACTTCTGGGGTGTACTTCTTGGCGCGACGCGCCAGCCCTAGAAGTACTGAGGGGACACAAAAGGCGAGTTGAGAGGCGCCTCGCGCCAGCAACCAAAGGTCTGCGCCAATTTTTAGGCACTCTACAAGATGCACCGCACCACAATGCAACATTCTGAGCGCGATGGAGGCGCGACATGTCCCTCTTTTGCCGACTTTTCCAAGTTTTAAACATTAAATAGAATTCCTAATTTTAGTAGGATTTGTTCCCAACTTTTCCAACTATTATAAATAGATTCTTAGAGCTCCATTATAGTGGTTCAACTTTTTATCTAGTGTGCAAGAGCAATAATTCAAGTTTGTAATATGTTATAATCCTTTAGCTCTTCTATTTTCTAGAAATTGCATGAACTATTGTATTTTCTTATTTTCTAATAGCATGAGTAGCTAAACGCCATAGTTCTGGGGCTGTAGCTACGAATTGATTGTTGATTATTTGAGGTTGTTGAATTAATTTTCGGTTGTCAATACAAGTTACTTCTATATTCTCATTTTAGTAATTTATACTTGCGCACCATAAGATAAATCTATTGTCTAATCTTAAAATTGGGAGAGGAGAGGTTAGATAGATTAGAGAATATAGAGAGTTCGGTCCACCCATTAAATTGACGTGATTAGTGTTCAGGAGTGACGCCCAGACGAACACCTTACTTGGTTATAAAATAGGACAAAATATAAATGCTCGCCAATTAGTGTATTTATCCTCGCTCAACGATGTAGTTAGATAGCTAACTGAAATTAGTTCTAAGACAATAATATGATACATGATATTCATTATATGCTGCAGTCCTGGAATTGCTTTTAACTTGCTTGAAACATTATTTCAAAGTCGTTCACAATTAGTTACTTTCAATTAGTGCATAATTATTAGTAGATAAACAATAAATCATCAACTCTTGAAAAGGTTACTTTTTACTTTTAGTTGTAGAATTAAGTGAATATAAGTTGATCATAAGTCCCTTGGGAACGATAACTCGTTTCTTAAAGAATCTATATTACTTGCGCGACCACGTACACTTGCGTGTATATTGGGGAGCAACAATGATATTTTATTAGCTGGAAATAATTTTGGAGTATGTGAAAACTGTCAAGTCATGGCTTTCAAAATCATTTGATATGAAAGATATGGGTGAAGCAGACTATATATTGGGTGTTAAGATCCAAAGAAATTGTTCCAAGAAATTTTTGAATTTATCCCAAGAAACTTATATAAAGAAAATATTGGAACATTTTCGAATGAATAGTTGCAAATCCATGGATATTCCTGTAGCAAAGGGTGAAACTTTAAGCCTTGAAATGTGTCCAAAGACTGAAAAAGAAAAGGAAGACATGTCTCGAGTTTCTTATTCTAGTGCTGTCGAGAGTTTGATGTATGCTATGATGTGTACTCTCCCCGACATTTGTTATGTCATGAGTCTAGTTAGTAGGTAGCAATCCAATCCTGGAAGAGATAATTGGAAAGCAGTATAGAGAATATTCTGATACTTGAAGGGAACTGCAGATCATACACTTTGTTATAGTGGATCTAATTTGTTCATAAGAGGTTATACAAATGCCGATTGGTCTGGTGATCGGAATGATAGAAAATCAACATCCGGTTATGCTTTCTTACTAAACGGTGGTGCTATTTCATGGAAAAGTAAGAAGCAAACTTGCACGGCTCTTTCAACCAGGAAATCTGAATTCGTGGCTTGTGCATCTGTAGTTCAAGAAGTTGTTTGGTTAAAGAGATTCTTTGAACATTTGAGTATTGCAAAGGATTCTAAGGGTCCATTGATTCTATATTGTGATAGTCAAGCGGCTATTGCATATACAAAGGGTCCTAAATATCATAGCAAGACCAAACACATTGACATGAAGTATAACTTTGTGAGAGACGTAGTGGCAAGTGGAGAAATAACTTTGCAATACATTCCTACACATGAAATGATAGCTGATCCTTTTACGAAGGCCATCTCTAGATACTTGTTTGAAAAACATGTTAAGGCTCTAGGTTTACGTAGAGTATGATGATATTTCAGTATTGTAAAATGACTTGATTATTATAATATTTTCTTATATATAAAACTATTGAATTTATGTTCAAATGTAGTATGCATGTGATAATTTATAAGATATAAAAGTGTCAAACAAGTCGCAAGATTGACTCTCTCACACGAGCAATCGCCTCTTACGTCAGGGAACGTGAAGAGATGAGTTTCACCACCCTTTTATGACTTGTTTTGTGATCCAGACAAAAGTTTCTCTAAGAAAATGAGTTTAAGGATCACTCAAGAGAGAAACTAGGGTTAAACATCTGTACGATGTTGAAAAATTGAAAGAATGAGACCAAACACCAATTTAAGGTGTAAACTTCGTAGCACATGTTTCATACCACGTGTGTCAAGCAATCAATGGCTTAATGAAAGAATATTTCCCTGCTTCTTCATTGCGTGAGACCCAGAAAAGTTAAAATGACTTTTAATGAAATACCCTTTGACCTTTTGTTGTTTCTTGAAGTTCCAATCGGTGTTGTTACTTTAGCATGTTACTAATAGCCATGAGCGATTCGGTAATGCAGTACATGTCTAGGAAAACAGTTGATATGAAACAGATAGATTCGAGTAGAAAGGGAAGATGAATAAATGAACAATTCAACTTGTATACATAAGCCGACTATTACACTCGAGTGTAATTGTGTGTATAAAGTTAAATATGAACTCAAGTTCACCTCTTTAAGAGGTTGAGGGATCAAATAAGTAACTACTGAAGTAGTGAATGACGTCTAGGGTATTGTGAGTAATAGTGTCCTTAAAATAGTAGTGAATTCTTTCCACGTGTGATTGGATTCTTTTGTAGAGCTTGTAAAACCTTAAAGGTAAGCTCTTCATGCTCACAGGTCGCACGAACTATTTATCGTATGAATTGTGTGTCTGATTGATATAATGTTGACTTGGGTCTTGCCCACCATGTGCGAAGTGGGAGATGTAAGTTTTGGGTCGTGGGTCGCCCATGTGGACCGACTCGACCCAATCTATTTTATGCTTTATCCAATTAATTAATTAATTAATTGGATAATTCCTTTTAAAAGGATAAGGCAGAACAGCTACAAGTAACTGTTCAACCTCTCCTTAAAAGACTCCAAGTGGGAGCAACTTTCAAAGGAATGGGTAACGTGAAAAAAATTCAGAGAGGAAACGTGAGAAACAGAGAAAAAGAAAAACAAGCGATCAGTTAAGAAACAGAGAAGTGAGTTTCTTAGACAAATCAATCAACACTCAAAGAGGACTTTTAGTTTGTGAACAAAGATCTTTGTTTCCTAGTGATTCAAAGAGGGACTTGAGTGCAATCCTGTCAAAGTAGCAAAATCAACGACTTCCGCTGTAAATTACAAGGTACACATCTCGATGTGGATTTGCCTTATAATTCCTTCAATATGTCAATGAAAGAAGTACCACATACATTAATGCATAAGCTCTTCCATACTATATATATGAGTAACAGATCATACATGGACATAAAAGATTACTTTCTCTTCTAACTATCATGTAGAAATTACATTTATTTGATGCCCTCTAGTATGAATATGATGAGAATTCAATCAAATATAAAAAATATGATCAGAATATAAGTAGAATGATGACCATCATATATATTTGTATACAAATTAAATAGTTAAAGAAAATGACAAAAAGATAATTATCTATATTTTGTATAAGTTTTTAGTGCCTTCATTATAGGTACATACTTTAAAGATAGAAGTGTCTGCAATATATTTATGCTAGGATTAATTTGTTGGTATCAAACTACAAAGAGAACCTTCTTTTGTTATTTTTTAATTACTAAATTCATATAATTTCTTCCTACTTTTGATCAATGTCGAAATTAAATACTTCACTCTAGCCACAACAATTAACACTATCAATTTCACAATCACTACCACGACCAGATTCAACAAATGCTCCTGATCAAGTTCCTTTTGAAGATATTCTTTGAGGTCACAAATTAAGGATTTATACATATGAGATGTTCATATTTGTAGTCGTGTGGCAAACTCTCCCTCTAATCCTCCCACATAATAAAAAGTTCTGCCACACTAGTGTTGTCGTCTTAGTTGTGCGGACTCTTCACTTTTAATGCATGGATGCTCCAAAAAGACACTACTTTGGGGCGAATCTGGCATGCACCCGTTGACATTTTTAAAGAATTCAAGCAATATAACTTGTCGTAGACAAAAGAGGAGGAGTAAGTTTTACATATTGTCCCTACAGACAATACACGATACTGCATTTATATCAAACTAGGCTTGTATTACGAGTCTCTGGAGATTCAGCCAGATACATAGGACATAATGCTCATCGGGTTTGGAGTTGATAAGATTGTCATTGTATATGATGTTGGATTTTAGCAAGGTGTGAATGGGAAATAAGAAGATAAAATGGAAAATGTGGGGGAACCAATTTTGGAGAGAAAATGAAAAGTCATTGCAAATTGCAAATCAAAAGTCACTTCTCCTATATTGGAAGAAGAAAGAAAAATTGTTGTCCTTATATTAGGAAACACTTCCTTTAGTTCTGAAAGGGTTAAGAAGAAGGTGCCCCCTTGCGCCGTCGTCGTCGTCGTCCGCTCGGCTTTGGATTTGGTTGGATTTGGCAAATGATGTGATTGATTGATAATATTTTTGGACAAAATTTATTTAATCAATCTCATTAATTGATTTCCTTTCTCTTATAAATTAATTCAAGATGTTATTTAATTAACAAAATTAATTTCGCGTAATGGGATTTATTTAAAATTCGCATGTAACGGTAACGTCGTTTTGAAAGGACATGTTCCTTCCGAAAAGACATTACTTTTCCCAAAAATACACAACGGTCTGGAAAGACACCATTGTCCGAACAGACGCGTTCCTTACTATAATTGGCTATAAATAAGAGGTTTTTCCCAGTTTTCATTAACTGGAAATTTTTTCCTCTCTGCATACATTTTCTTACATAAACAAAATTGTCGATCAACTGAGTCTGTGTGTGCTCTTGTTGCTGTTCTTGCGTTCGCTGAAATTAGTGAAGTTTGAGGTACCGCTACTTCTCTAACAATTAATCACTTTTATCTTGGGAGGAATTAATCTGTAACCTCGGGTACTTGAGGGGATTAAATTTCTTAAGGAAACACAGTGGGTTCTGTGGACTCGGATTATTATTTCTGTCTGTTTTATCTATTTTATGTTTCTATTTTGCTAACTTTAATACATGAGATAGCAAGTTTAAGAAATGTAATAGTATCTGTATTTGAGGTTTCTGGAGATTAAATCCTTTATGATTTTCTACTCTGTTTGAATTTTTAAAATTCATTCGATTAACGATTAAAAGAATATAAAAACTTTATCGTTAAATCAGAAACAAGTTGTGTAAGGATTTATTCTTTACTGTTAGTATTTCAAATGCTAAAATTGTCTGCCATTTGTGAAAAAAAATGACAAATTCAAGTCAAGTAAATGTTGGAACAGTGACTGCTGCAACAACATCGGTCGCACACAATCGTTCAACTGCTGCCTTTGCACCGGCTGAGAAATCGGCAAAATTTTCTGGAGTCGACTTCAAGACTTGGCAGCAGAAGATGTTCTTCTATCTGACTACGTTGAGTCTGCAGAGGTTTATTAATGAGAATGTTCTTGTTATGTCGGATGAAACTCCGGCCATAGAACGATTCTTGGTGACAGAAGCATGGACACATTCAGATTTTTTGTGTAAAAACTATATTCTAAGTGGCTTGCAAGATGATTTGGACAATGTGTACAGTAGTGTCAAGACCTCAAAATAACTCTGGGATGCTCTAGAAAATAAGTACAAAATAGAGGATGCCGGAATGAAGAAGTTCATTGTGGCAAAGTTTATGGACTATAAGATGATAGACAGTAAGACCATCATCACCCAAGTTCAAGAACTGTAGGTCATAATCTGAAGGTATACATTTATTTCTATGTTGAACACATTAAGTCTATTCTTAATACTCACATAATCTTTAATAAATGATTGATTGTGAATGATGCTTTTCATGTGGCGGCCATTATTGAGAAGTTACCACCGTTGTAGAAGGACTTCAAAAACTACTTGAAACATAAACGCAAGGAGATGACTATTGAAGATCTCATGGTAAGGCTGAGAATCGAAGAGGATAACAAGGCCGCATAAAAGAGGTCACGTGGTAATTTAGCAATATCTGGAGTAAATATTGTTGAAGAAGATCCCACAAAATCAAAGAAAAGAAAGAAAGCATCTGGTCCAAAGAACAATCCTCCTAAGAAGAAATTCAATGGAAACTACTTCAATTGTGGCAAACGTGGTCGTAGGGCTACTAAATGTCGGGGTCCCAAGAAGGACAAGAAGAAGGATCAAGTGAATTTGGCTGAATCCAAAGAAGAGATGGACGATCTCTGTGCAATGCTTTCAGAATGCAACTTGATTGGAAATCCAAGAGAATGATGGATAGATTCTGGTGCCTTATGCCATGTTTGTGCCAACAAAGAATTATTTGCATCATATACTCCAGCACCAGCAGACGAGAAGTTATTTATGGTGAACTCAGCTGCAACAAAGGTTGAAGGAACTAGCAAGGTCCACTTGAAGATGACATCGGGCAAGGTGGTGACTTTGAACAGGGTCTTGTATGTTCCAGAATTACGAAAGAACTTAGTTTTTATACTAGTTCTTACCAAGAATGGATTCAAATGTGTATTTTTTCTGATAAAGTTGTAGTAAGTAAGAATGAGATGTATGTAGGAAAAGGTTACCTCACTGAGGGCCTCTTCAAACTCAATGTAATTGCAGTTGATATGAATAAAGATTCTGCTTCTTCTTACTTGCTTGAGTCTAAATGTTTATGGCATGAACGTTTGGGACACATCAATAACAAAACCTTGCGAAAACTGATTAACTTAAATGTTTTGCCTAAGTTTGAGTGCAATAAATCAAAATGTCAAGTTTGCGTTGAATCTAAGTATGCTAAGCATCCTTATAAATCTGTTGAAAGGAATTCATACCCCTTAGAACTGATTCACACTGACATTTGTGACATGAAGTCAACACCATCATGTGGTGGGAAAAAGTATTTCATAACTTTTATTAACGATTGCACTAGATATTGTTATGTCTATTTTCTAAATGGTAAGGATGAAGCAATAGATGCATTTAGGCAATATAAAAATGAAGTTGAAAATCAGTTGGATAAAAAGATCAAAATGATTAGAAGTGATAGAGGTGGACAATATGAATCTCCATTTGCGGAAATATGTTTGGAAAATGGAATCATCCATCAAACTACTGCTCTTTACTCTCCTCAATCTAATGAAATTACGGAAAGGAAAAATCAAACTTTAAAGGAGATGATGAATGCCTTACTTATAAGTTCAGGTTTACCACAAAACTTGTGGGGGGAAGCTATCCTTACAGCAAATCGAATACTCAATAAAGTGCCTCACACCAAGACACATGTTATTCCATATGAGAAATGGAAAGGTAGAAAACCGAACTTGAACTATTTCAAAGTGTGGGGGTGTCTAACCAAAGTCCAAGTTCCTATACCTAAGAGGGTGAAAATAGGGCCTAAGACTGTGGATTGTGTATTCATTGGATATGCCACAATTAGTAAGGCATGTCAATTTTTGGTTCATAAGTCTGAACATCCGAATATTCATGACAATACAGTAATGGAATCAGATAATGCTGAATTCTTTGAACATATCTATCCGTATAAAACTAGACTTGAGTAATCTAGTGGGGGGTCTAAACGACCTCGAGAAGAACCAAAAGAGAATGAATCTAATGAAGAGAGTCCAAGGTGCAGTAAACGTCAAAGGACATCTACTTCATTTGGATCTGATTTTGTAACATTCCTTCTTGAAAGTGAGCCTCAAACATTCTATGAAGTTATGTTGTCTAGCGACTCAACCTCTTGGAAGGAGGTTGTCAATAGTGAGATTGAATCAATCTTAAGCAATCATACCTAGGAGTTGATTGATCTTTCTCCAGGGAACAAACCCTTGGGTTCGAAATGGATCTTTAAAAGGAAGATGAAAGATGATGGAACTATTGACAAATATAAAGCAAGACTTATTGTCAAAGGCTTTAGACAAAAAAAAGGTCTTGATTATTTTGATACATACTCGCCAGCGACTAGGATTACATCAATTAGGATGTTAATTACCCTAGCTGCAGTATACGGTCTTGAAATCCATCAAATGAATGTGAAAATCGCCTTCTTAAATGGAGAGTTGGAGGAAGAGATTTACATGGAACAACCTGAGGGCTTCATAGTTCCCGGTAAAAAAAAGAAAGTATACAAACTTGTTAAGTCACTTTATGGACTAAAACAAACACCAAAACAATGGCATGCAAAGTTTGATTAAACCATGTTGTCAAATGGATTTAAGATCAATGAATGTGATAAATATGTCTACATTAAAGACACTCCGAATCAGGAGGTCATTGTATGCCTATATGTGGATGACATGCTGATAATGAGCAAGGACATTGCTAATGTAAAAGCTACTAAGCGTATGCTCGCTAGTAAGTTTGATATGAAAGATCTAGGAGTTGCCGATTTGATCTTAGGAATTAAGATTCACAAAACTCCTAACGGTCTAGTATTGTCTCAATCTCATTATATTCAAAAGGTACTTGAAAAGTTCAAGTATTTGAATTTCAAAAGGGCAAAACTCCCAATTGATGTGAACCTTAATCTTGCTAAAAATAAAGGTGAAAGTCAGTCTCAATTGGATTATGCCAGAGTATTGGGAAGTTTGATGTATGTCATGAATTGTACACGACCAGACATAGCCTGCAGTATAAGTAAACTGAGTCGATACACAAGTAATCCCAATCAAAATCATTGGATGGCAATGAAGAGAGTTTTGGGGTACTTAGATGACAACAAATATTCAGCAGTTCTTGAAGGATATAGTGATGCAAATTGGATTACTGGGTCAACTGAAACGAAATCCACGAGTGGATATGTTTTCACTATTGGTGGAGGAGCAATATCTTGGAAATCATCCAAACAAACCTGTATAGCTCGCTCTACAATGGAGTCTGAATTCATCGCCTTAAACAAGGCAGGTGAAGAAGCTGAATGGCTCCAGAATTTCTTAGAAGATATTCCGTTTTGTCCCAAACCAATGACCCCTATATGCATACACTGTAATAGTCAAGCTGCAATATGAAGGGATGAAAGTGTTATGTTTAACGGGAAGTCTCGTCATATATGACGAAGACATAACTCTGTTGGACAACTACTCGCTAGTGGAATTATCACAATTGACTATGTAAAGTCAAAGGATAATGTGTCGGATCCACTTACAAAATGCCTAACTAGAGAGGGAGTTGAGAGACCATCGACGGGAATGGGACTATGGCCGAGAACTAGTCATCGTGGCGGTAACTCTACCTAGAAGACTGGAGATCCCATGATCTAGGTTCAAGGAAATCAAACAAAGTCATAGATGACGGTTCAACATTGTCAAAATTAATTTTATGGTCCATTCTCATGATGAGACAATGTTCAGTAACCAAGATAAAGGCATAAGGACTTTTTAATGGTTTCTAAGTTTGATACAGGGTATATCAAATAGTGTATCTATGGAATAACACAGTTAGAAACCACCTATGTAAGTGTGAAGTGTAAGCCACTTCAAGGAGAATCTGGTAAGGCCAGTTCTCTAAGCACTTATTAACCAAGATGTGTTCATGGCTGAAACGAACAAAACAATGAGAATAAAAAATAGTTCAAGGGTTGATTGTGTGACTTATGTTGTCTAGGTATACACCAAAGCTCTACGGTTCAAAGATATCAAATCTACCGATTGACCGAGTATATCCGATATATGTTTACTACGAAAAGTTTAAAGGGAAACCTACTTATCCAGATGTGATCAACCCTTACTTACGAGACACACAAATTTTTTCATGCATATGTTTTAACAATAGTCATTCCCTATTCAGTGGGGGATTGTTGGGTTTTAGCAAGGTGTGAATGGGAAATAAGAAGAGAAAATGGAAAATGTGGGGGAACCAATTTTGGAGGGAAAATGAAAAGTCATTGCAAATTGTAAATGAAAAGTCATTTCTCCCATATTGGTAGAAGAAATGAATTTTTTTGTCCTTATATTAGGAAACACTTCCTTTAGTTCTTAAAGGGTTAAGAAGAAGGTGCCCCCTCGCGCCGTCATCGTCGCTCGCTCGCTCGACTTCAGATTTGGATTTGGATTTGGCAAATGATGTGATTGATTGATAATATTTTTGGATAAAATTTATTTAATCAATCTCATTAATTGAACATCATTCTGAAGGGACCGGTTCCTTCCGAAAAGATGTTGTTTTTCCCAAAAATACACAATGGTCTGGAAAGACACCATTGTCCGAACAGACGCGTTCCTTGCTGCAATTGGCTATAAATAAGAGGTTTTTCCCGGTTTTCATTAACTGGAATTTTTTTTCTCTCTGCATACATTTTCTTACATAAACAAAATTGTTGATCGACGGAGTCTGTGTGTGCTCTTGTTGCTGTTCTTGCGTTCACTGAAATTAGTGAAGTTTGAGGTACCGCTACTTCTCTATTAGTTAATCCATTTTATCTTGGGAGGAATTAATCTGTAACCTCGGGTACTTGAGGGGATTAAATTTCTTAAGAAAACACAGTGGGTTCTGTGGACTCGGATTATTATTTCTGTCTGTTTCATCTATTTTCTATTTCTGTTTTGCTAACTTTAATACATGAGATAACATATGACTCTACCGATAATTCTACTTCCATGTTGGGTTCAGTCTGTAGTTTGTGGAGTCTTCCGCAGTTAGGGACTTCTGATAACGCTCAAATTATATGTCATAAAGTCAACGAGTAGGCGATTGTTAGTAATATAATAATCCAACGTATGAGGTCGGGGTCGAATCCCATAGAAAGTAATGTGCCGGTAATTGAAAAGATAAAGAATTACAAGCTATTAGTTTGAATCCAAACGAACAATACACAATTATAATATCAAGAGTTTGGTAACAATCAACAATATGAGGGAAAGGAAACAAGGGTAAAGGCCTTTTCAAGCAAGGGATCAAAGGGAATGAGAAGCTCATTTATATTCAAACTATCCATTGCAACTTAATATCATGCAAACTCAATCATGGGTAAAATTATATATGCATTGGAACCTAAATGATTTACCTACTTCTACCGAACATAAGCATATATTTCTCACCTAGCTCTTTCAAACCTAGTTAAGTAGCAGCCATAATTAATCCAATTCTATGCATCACAATAATCCACTATCTTCTAGCTAGAATCTAAATGGTGGTTACACCTCAAATTAAGTACCTATCAAAAAAATTCAACCTCAATTGATTCTTCCAAGCTCAATCAAAGTAAATGGGCAAGTCCAAGGAGTGATCAAATTCATTAGGAAAAGAATTTAAACATGAAATTTATTAGATAATCAAATACATATTTCATAAATGAGAAGCGTTCAATCAATTACAAAATTAAAAGAATAAAATCATCAACCCAATAATTGTCTATTTCTAGCACAAAACACAAATTCCCTATTAATCAATTATACCCATAACTCAAGCAATACAAAGCAATGAAGTGAAGAAAGAGTATAAATTGCTACAATGGAGTTTTCAATATTCAAACCCAAAGGAGAGTTGTGAGGAAAGTTTCTATCCAAGCCTAAAATCCTAAGCTAAGAACCCTAAAATTTTGGATACAATCAATAATCCCTCTCAAAATGGTTTCTGGATCAAAATAGTCTACTTCCAAAACTGCTAGTCTACTCTGTAAGCATGAAAAATAACTCTCTATGTTCGTAGAGAGTGGCCCGCATTCGCGGGACTGCATTGATTGGAATGATGCCTTCGTGTACCAATGGGGAGCGTTTGCGGTCAAATTTTGACCTCATCACCGCATTCTATAACACCTGGAAGTGGAAAAAGTTAATTGGAAGTTGGAATGAGAAAATTTAGTTGAAAATTTGTGAAAAATTGACTTGTAAGGACGAGTTCAAGGAAGGTGAAAGGGTCAACGGTCAGTGAATCCAACCTTGAACCCGAACCTTGTGAAAAATATCCTAAGGCAATGATCTACATATGGGTTCAAGGAAGGTGAAAGGTTCCATAGTCAGTGAACCCAACCTTAAACATGAGCCTTGTGAAAAATATTCTAAGACAAGGGTCTAAGGAAGAGTTCAAAGACTGTGGAAGGGTCCACAACTAGTGAACCCATCCTTGAACCCGAGCCTTGTGAAAAATATTCTATGGTAATGGTCTAATGAAGGGTTCAAGGATGGTGGTAGGGTCCACAGTTAGTGAACCTATTATTGAACCCGAGCATTGTGAAAATTATTCTAAGAAAATGATTCATAGACAGATAGACAGTAGAAGGGTCCACGAACGGTAGACCCGTCCGTGAAAATTGACTAAGTAAATCCCAGTTCACGATAGCCTTCAAGGATGGTGAAGCGATTAGTGGTCCGTGAAAGGCTTTCATAGAAGGTGTTTCGACAATTTTTAAGTTAGGGCTATTTGTGTCTTTTTCTATGCATTTAATACCTAAACTATGTAATTTTGACCCTAATTCTAATCCCTATATAAGATTTCTAAGTCCTAAAATTACCCATTCTAAATTCATTCTCCTAATTTCCAAATCCTAACCAAATTCATTCTCCTCAACTATCTCTCAAGCTAAGAAAGAAGAAGCTAGGGTTTAAATTCAAAGTTTTTTTACCTTTAATTATCAAGGTATATGGGATTTCACCATTGGATCTTATTCATCCATTTGGTCCCAAAGAATTTTTAAGTTTCCAATTCAATTTCTCCTAAATTGCTTAGGTTTCATGTGATCTTCATGGGTTTTAATTATTCAATTTCAATCTTTCTATGCATGTCTTGATTAAACTACATGATTTCCTATTGATTCCTACTAGACTCATCATTATTCATGATTTTGACTATGAACTTATGAAGATATGAGTTTATGAAGAAAACTATGAATTTGTGAATGCTGATTTATGAAAAGATGTTTTATGATCTAAAGGTTGCTTTCAAGATAAGCATCAATGAAATGGTGAAATAATTTCTCACATTGAAAAATCGTGAATGGTTAAAGGTTCTCTCACACATGGTTTAAGGAGCTAATCTATAATGATTTAAGTGTAGATTAGTAACTAAATTGTGTTTTTCCATGATTATGTTTATAAAATTGACTATTTCGTTGGGATTTAACTTAGCACCTAGAGAACTTTGAGTTGGAGGCTCAAATATGGTAGTCTCTAGTAGCAACCTCTAGTTCCAAACTACGTGCCCCTGTAGGATTGCATTAAATGGCCTAGCCAGTGGATCCACATATAATATATCACATGATACAGAGTTCTACCTTGGTAAGTAGGCTCTCCTTTCTCAACGTTACATCGGATTTCATGTATAACTCGCATGGTCTATTGTCAGTTAAAGGTAATATCCAAAAAAAATGAACTAAGTTACTTTCTTATGTTTTATGAAGTTTTTCTTATGTTTTAAGATGTATTGCCCATGTCCATGATTATGATCATTCTTTAAAAGACTTTTACTATGTTTAGCTTGGCCATGCATGTCATGTTCTCGATTATGTCCCTTTATGATCATGTTTCCTGTTTTATTTCATTTCCCTCATATTTAGTACATTTCATGTACTAATGCATACATGTGCCTACATTATTTCACAAAGATAGGGCTTAACGACTCCTCTCCCTCCGTTCTTGGCTAGTACATCATTAAAGACTTTTCAGGACTCTGTGGGTCCTCATACTTCGAGGACGATGTCGCCTTTATTGCTTTCTTATGTCTTTACTTTCAGATGTTGCATGTGGTGTACAGGGTATGTCCTGACCACTCCTTTTGATGTAATAAATGGATTGTCAAGACTATGTTAGACATTCGTTTTGAAATGTTAAACTCATTTTTGATATAAAATGCTCTACTTTTGTCTATTACTATGTGTATATGTATGTCAAGTGGCTTGTGTAGGGCCTCTCGGGGTCTTACATGACATATCACGTGTAGGGTGTACTTTGGGTTGTGACACGTTCACGGGTGATTTGTGCCTTTTTACATTTCTTTGTTGATCCAGACTCCGCGTTCACATGTCAGTTGACCGCGTTCGCGGAGAACAATTTCTCTGCCATATTTGACTTTTTCAATTTTTGTTTTCTTTTTGCCTCAATTTCACTTGGTTTCTTCAATTACCTTCTAAATCAACTCTTCACTCCATTTTCCTATAAACATGAAGAAAACCACATCAAATGCACTCATTTTCTCGTAAACAAGTCAAAAACATAAGCTTAAAGATAAGATAAGTTGGTAAAAATACCCACTTATCAACTTCATTGATAAGAAGATAGTTAGGTCTAAGATTTTATGTTAGGGTCGCTATTGGTAGTTGGGTGTCATGTCTCAACACATTTATTTCTTTCATTCTTGACAACATACGCTTATTTCAGACAGAAGTATGCATTACATGGATTTCTTTTATCATTTTGTCTAGTTTGCTATCGAACCATTTATTTATATGCTTATGTTTCAACTTCCGCTTCAGTTTCTTATGATATGTTATGCTAAGGGTTAGTTTGGGGTAATTTGTGGTTTTCAAGTATTGTGTCTTGATTAAGATGTTGACTCGAATCGTGACAGTTATCAATTTCTAGACATGCTAAATCACTAAAGAACCATTAAATATCAATTACCAGTTTATCAATTATTGATCATTATCGATTTAATCGTTAAGATTTCACACACAAAAAATAAATTATTGATAATCACTTAAAAACAAAGTGACAAACCAAATGAACCATACACGAGTTGATACTTGCTCAAAAGCGAACACTAACAACTTGTAGAATAATCAAGAGTTTGAGATAGTTAAATATGAAAGTATGAAACTGGACCCTAAGTCAAGAATTTTATAATGAATGGTATAAATAAAGTTTATTTATTTACTATCCGATTATCGGTTAACCCGTTAAGAAAAAAATTCAAATTATTAAGAATCGATAACCCGATATAAAAATAAATCAAAACATTTATTAAAACCGTTAAATAAATAACCCACTACTGATAAATCCATAACTTTTATCAATTTGAATTATTGGTCTGGATTCAATTTTGAGAAGCCCTAACTCCCTCTGTTCACTTTTACTTATCCATAATGAATTTTGAACACCATTTAAGAAATAATAAATAACGTATATATTTTAGTATGATGTATATTTTTGAAGGACTTATTATTAGTGATAATTTGTGTAAATTTTTCTTTATTCTGGAATTGTGTAGAACATGGTCCATGGAACTAAAGGTGGACCTTCATTTTCAACCCTTTTTTCAGCCTCGACTCTTCGCGTCTCCTTCTCCCCTCCACCATTAACAAACCCAGCAACCCAACCCGACCCCTCTTTTTATCTTCAAACTTCAAAAACCCTAAAACTTCATCACTCTAAATCTCCCTTAAACCCTTTAACCAAAAAGCCCTAAACTTTTTCTAATACCCACAATCATAGACACTACACTACTTCATTATACCAAAAACTCAAAACGTTCTTGCTGCTATACAAACTTCTTTTGACTTTTAGGATCTTTGTGGATCCATTTTCGTTTTTGGGTCTTTGGAAAATCTTGCCCCCTCAAAAATGGCTGCAAATCGTAGAAAGGTTGGAGATGATCGGTTTTATAGCCCACCGGCGATGAGGAAGCAGCAAAAAATGCAAGCCAAGTCAAGAATTGAAGCGGAGAGTCGAACTGAGTCTGATGACGGAGCATCGTCAACGGCGTCGTTTTCATCGATTCGAATTGAGAATTTGACGAATTTCGATCGGTTCTTGGAACATACCACTCCTAAGGTCCCCGCTCAAGTTTTTCCCAAGGTATCACTAATTATTATTTAATCTTACAGTCTTATCCTATTGGGCATTAAGTTATAGATGTTTGGGGAAACTATGCCTTGATGTAAAAGTTGCTGCATTTTAGGTTTTCAGTGTTTGTATTATGACAATGTCAATGAGAAGAACTGTAAACGGTAATCTGTTTCTCATATACTTGGGGGCTGGGGCAATTTTGTAACCCTGAACCCTGCTCCACGGGTTAGAGTCTAGACAATATTTTCAGAAACTGGACCTAGTTTCATGTGGTTATGACTTATGCATATGCCTGTCTTTAGATACTTGGTCGTATCGTGTGTGTAAACCATCTGAATGGATCAGGTGTTGGAGTGCAATGTTTTGCTACTCGCTCCTCCCATTTGCATGGATAACCTGGTTGTATAATGTGTTTATGAAAAGACAGATTTCTGCTAATTTTATGCTCATTTCTTCCTTAATCATACAAGTGAACAATGGCTCAGCAATTGTCTCCTTGGCTTGTTTATTTGAATGCCTTCTTGTAATTAAGATCTAATCTCCTCATTTGTTCAGTGGCTTATTCATATTGCAACAAAGCAGAAGTTTGTGGATAATCAGTTTGAATCCTTTGATCTCCTGATACTCAAGTTAATCCAGTGCATTTGCATATATGCAGACAATCATGAGAGGGATGAGGAATCTTGACAATGATTCCTATCCATACTTCATCTTGGGTGACCTTTGGGAGTCTTTTGGGGAATGGAGTGCATATGGAGCAGGAGTTCCTCTGGTTTTAAATCAGAGTGATTGTGTTGTCCAGTATTATGTGCCCTATTTGTCTGGGATTCAACTTTATACAGACCCTTCGAGGCCCTCCATCAAGCAAAGGTAAGCTTGTTATGTGCACTTTCTGCCTATTTGCAGATGATAAAACTAGTAATTTTTCATGCATATTGGTCTTTGAACGAATTCATGTGTGTTGAAGTGTTTGCAGAATAATGTGTCTGATTTGTTATTATTGTTTAAAGTAAAGATGCATTCTCCATTATGTAATAAATGTAAACCACCATATCAGAACTTATGTGATAAATGTTACCAGTTCTGGCTGAATCACAAATGTCCTCGTAAATTTCACTTCAGTTGTGAGGATGGTGATTTTAGTCTAGATTCTGGTTAGCTTGGGGTTTGTTAATGTTAAATTTTATTTTATTTTATTTTCTAAGCTTGAATGTAATTCATTCTGTAAAAGTCCAAGGTTAATGAGAAGTAGATATCTGTACCTCATGGGTCTGCCCCTGCCACTCATTCAAAGTTGAATGTGCACCTTCTTCCATGTGTTATATTGTAGGATATAGGTTTTCTATGGTTGGTCATGGAAGCCATATTCTTAATTATAAATTTTGTTATTGAAGCGCCTCAGGTTTTTCAGCTCATGTATTGCAGAAAGAGTGACCTTAAAAAATGTTGGAGTGAACATATTCAACAGAGTTATTAAGTCTTCTCTTATTGATATGGCCTTGCACAGACACAAGGTGTGGCATCAAATGTTCATGTATTGTCCTTAAAGTTGAATTCTGTTTTTGATTAGTTTCTTGGCCTTTACTCCTTTGAAGTTCTTATTTTACTCCTTGCTTGAAGACGGAGGTAACAAAATGCCTCAAGGCTATTAACGTATTAATTGTGCTGCTCATCTCACCTACCAAGTGAAAACTAGGTTGAAGTAAGAGCTATATTCTTTAATAATTGAACTATACAGATTGATCTGTTCTCTTAATAGTGGTTCATTTCAATTGATTGGTGCCTTTACTTGTGAATAATTGGTATGTTTTAGCTGCATTTTCTTTCAAATAACAATCTTGGGCTTAAATTTTTCCAGGAGACCAGGTGAAGAAAGTGATGCTGATTCTCTCAAGGAGACAACAAGTAGTGATGACAGTAGTGAATATGGAGCTGGAGCTTCAAGGGTAGCCAATAAAGTTCATGGAAGTTGGAATCAGCAGAATATAGTTGCATCAACTATTGATGGAATCAAGCATCTCTCCCTAAAAAAGGATCCTTTGTTAGAATCTTCAGGAGATGAGAATGAGATGGGGAGTCCTGGTCTCCTTGTATTTGAATATTTTGAGCGAAATCAACCATATGGTCGTGAACCATTAGCTGATAAGGCAAGTCTTTTATCTCCAAACAGAATTTGTCTGTCTTCCATTTATTTGTGTCATAGCATTTACATTCTTTTGCCCTTACAACTGCAGATTTCAGGCCTTGCATCTAAATTTCCAGAACTGAAGACGTATAAGAGCTGTGATCTGACTGCTGCAAGTTGGATTTCTGTTGCTTGGTACGATTTTCTCCTTTCAGCTTTGACTGAGCAAATATTCTCATGTAAACTCACGTGTTGATACTAAATTGTATTTTCCTTTCCATTATGAAGGTATCCCATTTATAGGATACCAACAGGACCAACATTGCAAAATCTTGATGCTTGCTTTCTGACATACCATTCCCTCTCAACACCTTCTGGTGGTGGTATGTCTTTCATCCTATTTCTTCTCTATTTCTGATCAATTCAATGTCAAAACAAGCCAGTTGATTGTTCTTGAAATTGCTGACTATGTATTGCTTACACTTTTGCAGTTCCTAGGACTGACTGGCCTCAACAGCATGGCACAACTACTAGTAAAGGCATCGTTGATGCTGGTATGTCTGCCAAGCTACCTCTCCCAATCTTTGGGCTGGCCTCTTACAAATTCCAACTATCATTTTGGTTCCCTGATGGAGTTAATGAATGTCAGAAGGCCAACTCTCTGTTACGAGCTGCTGGCAATTGGCTCCGGCTTTTGCAAGTTAATCACCCTGACTATAGTTTTTTTGAGTCGCATAATTCGTATCGAAGGTGAAGCTTGTCTTATTTTCTTTTAAGCATAACATCCTGAGATGCTTGTCCGGCTGTACAAGCTTGTCACTGGGTATAGCAAAACTAGACTTGAAAGTAGCCTTCTTGTTTACACAATACAAGCTTTTGTACTTTTATTAGTTACCGTTAGATGCATGAGTGGTAAGGTACCCGGTAGGGTCAAGAGTGACTATGAAGGTTATCATCTTCACTGTTTCCTATAGCACCTTGTATACATTGGAGCTTCCTCAATCAACAGTGAGTTCCTGGATATGATGTTATGATGACAGTAGCTTTGTCAAGCCTGCTCTATTTCAACTTACACTCAAGTTAATGTTGATTGAAAAATAGGTTGATTTTCTGTATTTTATGTAAATGAATGGTCTGTAATACCTACCCTCTAATATAATATCACCTTACAGTATATGACTTTGTATATTGCTATGTTTTCAGAGTTGGGCTGAGTTTACTACTATTCTCCGACTGATAGGATGACTTTTAATTTTTTTTAAAAACACTAGATCGACCTTTCTCATCGTTTCAACTATACGTATTCTAACTTTGGTATATTACTATTTCCTAATATCTAAAAAGTGCAATCAGTTCAGCATCTATTCCTCAATTTATGTGATATACTTTGACTTGATAAAGAGTCGAATTTAGTTTATGTATGAAAAGATTTTTGAAATTTGTAATTTTATACTTGTTATGAAATGTTTTCAAATACTCGTTTGTTAGATGGAAATAGTAGTAATAATTTGGCCGTATTTTCTTTTGCTTCAACTATTGTATCATACATGATTTCTGGAATCATACATCTGAGAAGCAAAGTACACCAAATGGGTCCTAAAATCTATTCAGTCCTCCCAACATCTCCATCTTTGAACTTCTCGTCCATTTTCTAGGCAGTGATCAACCTCACTAGAAAGCGGAATTGGTTAGCCACCAGCGTATCTTTTATATCACCTTTCACATAGTCCTGCAACGTGTAGATGACTGGTGGCCAACAAATGTTGCTGCAAACCTCTCATTAGGTTACCCGCTGAATTAGGAAAGACTTATGAAGGTTACATTAGAAAATTCGATGTTGAGGCTAATATTGGTCCCTCAAACTTCAGAATGTCCAACCTTTTCTGAAACTTTGTTTCCCAGAACAGGTCTTTTGCTAATAGGCATAGCCAGTTGAGCCCATGCCAATGCAATTTCAGCTGTTCATAACAGCAATGGTTCGCTGGCTGCTTCAACGCCTGATAATTTTAGTGAAACTAGCTATATATTCATATATGTTTCGTGTTGCTTCCCACAATTAAATTAGAATATATATTAGCATGTTGCTACATTGAAGATGGAAAACTAATGTAGTCTTTAATATACACATAAGTAGGACTTTTACGAGTTCCCTCTTCCCCTAACTACTACACAGAATGGCAGCATCCTCTTCTTTTCTCTATCCATGCTAACATTATCCTCTTCACATTTAGATGTCGTCTTCAAGAAAGGTGGATAGCAGTAGCCCTTGCACAAACTTACTCTTCCTGGCATTCTCCTCTTGGTCTTTGTCAGATAGCGGAGATTGCTGAACATTCCTGTTCAAAAGAAGAACAAAATCAACAACTCAAGACAGAGGTAAATAGAAACGGGACCAAAGAGGGAACTCAGAAGTCCAAAAACAAAATCCTAGTAAACAAAAGCCCACTGCCATATATATATATATATATATATCCGCTCACCTTCTACAGCTGACAATTTCCTCTCAACCGCCCTCCCTCCCTCCCAGGAAAACAATGACTTATATGTAACAGAAGAGACTAGCACAAACAAAAGACCATGGCCTTGGCAGTTACATTAGTTTCCTTTTGTCAAGTATCTGAAAGAGTACTTTAACCCTATTGTCAAAGAAAAACTAGCATACAACATGTAGATGATGTATGTATTTTGTAATAGCTTCATCAAATTTGCATATCTATGTGGTCGGCGAAATAAGGCCTAATCAGGTTTGCCACTCAAACATAAAATCAAAGAGACACGAACCAAGAAACTCCAGGGAACTAGGGTAATACACATAGGAATAGGCATTTGAGAGGAAGAAAATAAAAAGAAATAGAAACAGAAGTAGTGAGGGTGTCCCTTGCCTTTCAGATGAGTTCTCAAGAGTGCTTTCTTTTTTTGAGCTTTGCTTAATAGAAGATAAAGGTTGAACATCAGGAATTTCATTAGCCAAAGGTGTATTGTGAATGAATGAAGATAACAAGGGATCTGGATCTGTAGTGGAGGAAGAAACCAAACGAGAGGATCCCCCGAGGATGGACTGCAAACTCCCTTCCCTTAGCTCTCTTCTTAAAATAGAGAGAGCTGAAGTACCACCTCTTCGAAATCTTCTCCTGCGCTGCACCTGTAATGCAGTCAATGATAAATACCATGCATCCGTAGACCAATAGTAAAACTAAGAGAAAACTGACATTAAAGCTTTAAAAGAACACATTTTGGTACTGAAGCAAACCCAAAAAGAGGTCCCAAGATCAAAGCTCATGAAAATAACTGATGAAAGATGATCAAAAAGGATACCTTTAAAATATTTCCATGTTGCTGAGTAATATGACCAACCAAATCCATTCCAACCCTTTTTGCACAAACCGGGCATATCTGCATATAAAGACATGTTATCTAACATCACCACAAATCTTGATAAAATGGTTGGTGCTCTTCAACAGTCAACACCATGATCACTTGCCAGAGATGCAACTGACAAGCTAGTAGCATAAAGTGTCCAGATATCCAGATTTATTCAGAAATAGTAGAAACAAAAGTTATACAAACATAAAGTGATTTGATTAATTAATAATCATTAAAAAAAATAAATTACTCTCTATCTGATATTCTAGCCCGTGTAATCAAAATCTAAATTTCTAGTTCTAAGCATAATATCATACTCAGGTTAATGATGCTGAGTTTTCGACTAAAAAAAGGTCACATGTAAAAAGCACAATATCTTTGTCAATACAGAAGGTAACAAGAATGAAACTGAACATAATTTAGACAACACATGAAATAGATTTGTTTGTTGAAAAAATATTGTTCTGAAACTATTCTGCATAACTAAACATTTTCAGATACAATCCCTAAAATACAAGAGCTACTGTTTGAATTGAGTGACATTTTAAAAGAAGTTGCTTAAACCACACTCGACTTTTGGCTAATCTTTTCCCTCAAAAAAAGAGAATTGGGAAAAAGAAATAGTTAATTTGCTACTTAGCAAGTGCTGGTGAAGAATTGGTTATAGATTTCGCAGTTCTTCAAAATCCCCTTCTGATTCTACAAGAATTGCTATTCAGCACATATTCATGAAAGCCGCAAATCACAAGTCACAATCCAAACAAGTAACTTTTTGAGCCTTAGCCACTGACACACAAAACACACTTGGCATTCTTCTGGGAGTGAGCCCGAGAGCATCTTAGGTCTCTGCTCACTTAAGTGACTGAATATTTTTTCCATTTTCTGGTTAGTGAACTACACAGTTTTTTCAACCCTATAGTCAGCAGATAAGTAAGGAACTTTTTCATTAGCCGACTCTTATAGTTTTGGAAAATTTATGAACATGGACAAGGAAACTAAATTAAACACATATTTTAAGCTAAAAATCCATAAAATAAACAGCAATGAAAATCCATTAGCAGAAACTGGAGATTTGCAAAATTGACAAAGAGTAGCAAAGCTACAACATCATTCTTTTATTATAATCAAGAAATCTCTGAGAGCTATTGGTGCACAGTTTGAAGTACACTAGTGAATGATTCCGTCACTCTATCATTCTCCACTTAAATATGAGGCATTTGTTTACGGCAAGATTCGAAGCTGTGACATGCGTCTAACCCATACTAGACCAAAGTCCTGGGAGTCACTACCATAACTTTTTCTTCTTTATTTAAAAAAGGGGAGCTAAAGCTGACTGAAGGAGTAAACAAGGGATATCCAAACAGAGTTTTCTTTCAAATTTCCCTTATTTTTTATCTCGACAAGGGGGCAAATGGTGTGCACTGCCTCCCAAAAGTGAGGAAATCCCCCCTCCCCGCTGTAGGCTATAGCCTCCTCATTCCTCCTATCAACATAAATTAATTGCCACCTCTCCTACATCAAGAGAGAACAACGAGTGCTGAGCTTCTGCAATTCGGAATTGTCATTTGTCAAGGAAAGAAACAAGATAGAATTGAGAACCTTGACTCAGATATGATAATCCTAATGAATAACCTGGATATGGCTCCACTTGCATTTTCTTTCTGAAATGCTCTTTCAAAGTCTTTTCTTCTTATTTAGATGTTTCTGTTAGCTTGGGAATTGGAAAAAAAAGGTGTTACCATGTTAATACTTTATATTCATTTAATTGAGACTAAACATTAGATGTAAACCAAGAGTCTTCATCTACCCCATCAATCATCATATCCCATAACTTGGGCCCTAAATCCCAAATTCATCTGGCACTTTAATTTATTGAAGATGAAGTTGACTATCAACTAACAGAAATAAAATATTCATTTCAAGGTTTGCTAGTACTCAAACTGTTGCAGGAAGTCAGAAATGCTAAAGGTTAACTTTCCATACGTTCAATATTACCTCAAACCGGAAGCTCCAAAAGTTGAAAAGCAGAAATTTAGAAAGGGGTTAGAGAAATATCATTTGTTTACCTTTTTTTTTCAGAGAAGAAGGTAGTGATGTCTAACAATTAAACAGAAGAAGACGGAGTTGGGGGAGAAACAAGTAGAGGACCTTTTTATATTTTTTCTAATTCTACTAGTATTGTATGAACCATCACAATACTAGAAGAATGAAAAGACATTAGCAGCTCATATTTCAATTTTTTTTTGCCACACCTCACTTTTTTCTCTTCTTTTATTTTTGCTGGGAGCGTTGTCCAGTGACTAGCAGCTCGATCAATTTAAGTGGAACTTCCACAAGTTTGTGAAGATAGATTCTTATCACTCAGCTTCCTGGTTGATTCAGATGTTATAGAATTTTATCCTTAAAAGTTGAACAAGGGGAGCAGGTGATCAGCCGAAACCACTGTGCAATGTAGCACCAGTGTTACTTGCACATAATGCTTCTGATATTTTAGTGATATTGTGGTATATGAATTACAAATTTATGTATCTCCATAATTTGCAGGCCAGAAACCAACAACTATATTTTTTTAACACACAGCTAAGGGGAACAGAAAACTATTTCACTTCACTACTTTGAAATTTCAAGTTCAAAGCTTCACACAACCAGTGTGATTCACTGCTTTGAATTTTTAAGTCGAAGCAGCCTCTACAGACATAAACACAGGTAAAGCATTAAAGATAAAGGATCATATCATAAAATGAATGTCATATTTGATAGCCAATGCTTCTTCTCACAAACCTACTGGGTTCACAGGAAGAGTAGTAAGAGAGGAAATTGAAAGAAACCAATTCCTGAATAAGGTCACTGTAAAGATGGCACAACTAATTAGAAAGGTTTTACGACAGTCCTTATAAGAAGAAAGGAAGTTTAATGACGGTCCCCCTGGTTTTTAGAAACTTAAGCATAACCTACATTTGATAACTAATGAAAACAAATTGAGAAAGAAGTACTAGTTGTAGAGATACTGTACCCCATTCTTAGCCTCAACAGCATGTTCATCATCGATATGACAACATAGTCCAACAATATCAAAATCCTCCGCACAGAAAGGACAGAGAAACTCTGGCCTTGTCTCCTCTTCACTATCATACTCCTCTCCTAAGTTACGGATTTCTGCAAAACACACCCAAAATTCACTTCCATCAAACAGGAAAAGACATGAATTACCATTCCCAACCATGTGTCTAGAAAATGTGAGAAATGTACCCAGAACTTAAAACATACACATCCCCCAAACGACAATTCAGAGACTGAGTTGATAAAAACAAAAACAAAACCTTCACATTGGGATCATTTCGGAGCAAGAAAGTCCCTCAAGGAACAATTTTTAATTAAGTCCCAAATATAACCAAACCCCAGATATGCAAATATAAAGTACCTTATCCCACCTTTTCATTTCCACTACTGATAATAACCAAAACCCACAAAAGCAAATGTATACTTCTTCATTTCAGGTAAGGAAACCTACTCCACAAAACCCCACCTCAGGATTATTTTATCTTCATACTTGACCAATAAACAACAAATCAAACTACATTCTAAATAAAACTACAAGCTATGAAAAGCAAATGGAAATTCCTTTATTTTCTTGTACCTCAGGAAATAAAGCCAAAAAGAAGATAATAGTACCTGATCGAGGTTGGTAACGCCTTGAAGAAGAAGTAAATATACGACTCCAAGAATCTGAATCCATTATAAATATCTCAGACTCAACAAATTATGATGAAATCTTTAGAAATTTCAAAAAAAATCTTTGTACCCCTTTAGCTAGCTCAAAGATGAAACCTTTGTTGGTATGAAAAATAAAAGGAAGAGCCAGATTCAGAGATAATAAAATGAAGACTTAGGACCAAAAAAGGGGTTGTGAAGTTTCCTGGAAATAGGGAGGAGAAAGAACAATAGGCAAATAGCAGAGAAGCCTCCACCAAATTTCACGGTGTCAAGGTGCTTTGGATTGGAGTTTATACATGAACTTTATTGCACGATTGGTATGCCCACTATGCACCTTTCACTTTTGGACCGACTTATGTAGTGTGGTCCAAAAATATATTATTTTTTTTTTTTAGAAAATATTTTCTAAGCTAATTTAACTATGTAAATAAAGTATTTGTAAATAATAATCTACATAAATTACACTACATATATTTAGTTAAAGTCTGACTTATATTGATATATATTGTATTTTGGACACCCTAAAATATCATAGTAATTCGTAGCGCAGTTGGTTATACTTGATCTGCTCCGATTTGAATATAAATAGTTTAAAATACCATATATGTGATGTTTATTCTTTTTCTACTATCCAAAATTTGGACACCCTTTATGAAATTTTTGACTACGCTATTGAGGGTGAGGACTATATGGATAAAGGGAAGATGAGGTATGTTAAAAGAGACGGGAGGATACAATCTATATAAAATGATGACTTGATTTACATATTTTTATTAGAAATTATTTTCCTCATTTAAAAATAAATACTTTCTTAAAAAATTAAACCAAAATATGAGAAAAATAGGACTTTATACCGAACACTCCATTATTTGCATGTTTTCAACTTTCTAGGAAATAAGACACCACTTAAATTATTGGTCCCTTTGTCCTAAAAAAAGAAGAAGAAAGAAGGGTATTTAATTTATTTCGATAAAGTTATGCAAATTTTTATCACGGTTTTTAAACTATATTTAATCGTTAATTTGTTACTCCATGGTTCCTAATTATTTGTCCCCTTTTGAATTGACACATCTATCATGAAAATAATAATTGACATAATGAGTTTATCATTTTACCCCTATTTGTTATGAAATAGATAAATTTAAAACTTAAAATTTTCAAGAAGTTCTACCTTTTTCAATTTTTTCAAAGTAATTAATTGAGGGCATAATAGGTAAAAAAAATGTTCTTTCTTGATTTGTCAAAATAGACAAGTAATTAGGGACAACTAAAAAAGAAAATATGGACAAATAATTAGGAACAAAGAGAGTATTTTTATGTATTTTCAAAATATACAAATTTATTTAAAAAATTTAAGTAATCACTGTCTAGAATAATAGAATCACAGTAAAATGCTAAACGGGTTAAGTTTGTATTTAGTTCCTTGTGTTCTTTTAGGACAACAAGATGGAATACTTATATACGTTGGTACTCCTTCTATCCAAAAATATTTGTTCATTATTAATTTTGCACACTTCTTAAGAAACTATAAATAAAAAGGTAATTTTATTATATCACCCTTTGAATATAATAAATACAATGTCTAGAAAAAATGTAATAGAGAAATGACTATAATTAATGACAAAGGTAAATTAGGAACTAAGTGTAAAATTATTCATTGATTTCATAAAGTGGACAAGTATGGTTGGTCATTCCAAAATAGTATAGTGGACAACTATTGTTGAAAGGAGGAAGTATCTTTTTAGTGAGTCCAAAACATATTTAAGCCACAAAGAGATCAAATTGACCCGAATAACCCACAATTCTAGAAAGTAACTAAAATAAGTTTATTATAGATTTTTACTCTGTTTTACCCAAAAATAAATGACAGACGTTTGTTTGTTAGCGTAGACATATCTTAACATAAAACAAAACTTTTTTTTCACTTTATTAAGTGTAAGAAAAGAAAAAAATTCGTTTTACAAAAAAAGATTTCTTTTTCATTTGACATTAAATTATATATCTTTATGCAGTTTTTGCAGTGTATGTCATACAATTTTATTGATTTGACATATCATAAAAACGAAAAAAAAAATTACATTATATATATTTATTTTGTTTAACTCAAACTTCTTTAAGCTCTATTTAAGGATGCTCAAACATAGCACATTCAATATCTTTAATTTTCTATTTTTCTTCATTTAGTAACAAAAAATGTCTTCTGAACCAAAAGTTAAAGTTTCAAATTATTGGGATGGTGAAATTATACATGAAGAAAATATTGTTCATAATAATTGTCTTCCCAAATACAAAGCTAAGTATTCACTTAATGTCCGATATAGAAAATTTCTTTCATCAATTTATTAAAAGAATGGGTATAAATAGTAGTGATTATAATTATCTTATAGTCAAAAGATATCCTACTTCTTTTTTATCACAAGGACATAAATTTTGGTGAGTGAATTATCTATAATGATGAATCGTTGATAGACTTTTTGAGGGTTTCAAATGACTACATAGATCAAATCAAGTTAACAGTGCTTGAAATCTATGTTAGGAAGGAGCCTAAGACTAGTCAACGACGTTCTCCTTTAGCGGTCGATGTCTATCCTTAATTAGAAAATCGTAATAGTGATGGATTCACCATAACTCAATCCAGTGATTTTTCTTACATGATCTATTACCAAAATATTCTTACCAATCAATATGATTTTGATTTGAACGAAACTATCAATGAAAGTAACTGGTAATACTCAATAATTATACTTTTTTATGAAACAAAAATTTTCTTACACTTTATAGGATAAAAAAGTTTCACTTCTTTCTTTATAATAGCTCTTGACCTAGTAGTACTTTAGCAATGAAGCATTGCTCGAATATATGTTTTTATAGATTTGGAGTTCATTCATCACTTCAATGTTATAATTATTACCTTAATGATTAATCATATCATTGTCTACAATATCAAGACATGTCAAATGTGAATATTTAACTAAATGGTGTCGCGTAGATTTTTTTTTTTAAGAATGTAATATTATATAAATTTTTTAACCGTAAGTCTTTTAAGCAAAACTCACACTTGTGAAATTGACTCTAGAGTTCAAACTATGGACTTTTAGGCAACTGGCAAAAAAGGACATTAGCCTATGAAAGGAATTGATTTAAAAGCATGTGAATGCCTTACTATTTTGACATATTTGATAGGATTGAATTATTTTTGGAACCTGTTTAGCATTGCTATCTAGAGGTCAAAAGTGTTTTTGGCAAATTCTTAAAATTGATTTTAAGTGAAAGCAAAATCGATTTTTTCTGATGTTGGAAAGAAACTAAAAAATTATATTTCTTAAAAAAGCAGAAACATAAAATAATACATGTGGCCGTCAAAGAAAAAAAAATTGAAAGACGGAGGCGAGCAAAAGCTACGTGAGAAGTGATGGGCAATTTTTTTCCGATCAAAAGGTTGCTTATATTATAATAATATAATTAATCGCATTAGCGAGTCTGTCGTCCCGTGTTGACGGGTGCTTCGTTGTTAATAGTTTGGGTCACATCCCGACCCTGGATAATGCAAAAAGGTTCATTCCTGACCCTATTGTAGTTAGTTCCTAGTACATCCGCTTCTACTTCCCTTTGCACCCATATAAGTGCAGTGGAAAAAAAGGTTGGTTGCCCCGTGACGTCGTTCTTCGCTCCTTCCTTCGCAAGCTTATACGTAACTTTATTCTGCTCGCGAAATATATGCTCCATCTTTGTGATTTCCAGCCTCGCCATTAGGGACATGCATTCAATAATTAGATCATCATAGAGCAAGTTACCATTGTTTAGCATTTTAATGGCTTCAGAAGAGTCAGAATAAATTTCTAGCGGGCTAAGATTGTGGTCCACAACTAACGACAATCCCCTTCGCACAACTTGGAGCTTGGATCTAATGGGGTTTGTGAGGGGTGTGTGTTCGGTAAAGCCCACCTTCCATAGTCCAAGGTGATTTTTGATCAGTCATTGATGAGTCCACAAATTGGACTCATTTAGGGCTATATTTTAATAGAAATTATGTCCTCAAATGTTTATTTTATCTCAATATTTGATGAAAACCTTTAAGTTTCAGGTATTTAAAGTTTGAAGAAAAGCATGGACACTACTTCGCAAAAAGGAATGAAAAGGCTGAAAAGAACAAGAGAATGAAGGCCTGAGGATGGCCGAGTCCACTTGGCGAAGCGCAGAAGGGTCTCACTACGCCTTTTGTTCCAGTGTGCTGAGCCCTGAAGGAAAGGATCAAGTCGGCGGAAAAAGGAAGCAGTCGGCGCATCGCCCAGAAGGTCCACGAAGCAGTACTATGTTGCCCAATGACCCAGAGTACGACGATGTCGAAGGATGGTACAAGACGGTGATGAACTTGTAACGACCCGAGAGCACCCCTAGTCGTTACCGGCGTATTCGACCTCTCGGAGGTCTTATACAAGCCCTTAGCATTCGTCATTGCATTATCATAGAAAAATAGCGGAAAATTTAAAACTTTTCATAATATAACACAAGACTTAGAAAGTCACCTCATTTAGACCTTTAATACAAAAATCGGAATACTACGTCTCAAAGTAGCCATCTTAAAACACGACTACAACACAAGAGGAACACATCCCTTACAATACAAAAGGGACTACTATGTAGTACAATGAACTTAAAGAAACTCTCAAACATAAAGGTCCTTGAATCTTTAAGGACACACTCGAACTTGGGAATAGTAAGCCAAGCTCATCACTTCTAGGAAAGTCCTTTAGCCACCACCACCTACACTTGGTGTAAAAAGATGAAGAAGAATGGT